>VZRE01013876.1:0-11636 GCA_013396775.1 Cephalopterus ornatus
TGCACGATGGCTTCCAGCTCCTCTTGTTTCAAATATCTTTGAATTTCTTCTGTTTGAAACATTATTTAATTGCAGTCACCCATTCATAAAACTCCTGAGTTTTACTGAGGTAGCACTTTATCATTGTAATAGCTGCTTTCAAGGAAAACAGCTTGTCTATTCCTAGAAGTGAAACCAAGTATATTATGGTCCACTTTCTCTCACTGAAATACTGGTGAAATCCTTATTTACAAAACAATAAAGAGCAATAAGGTCTTTTCTTGTTTTCCTTCTTTTTTACAGACAGAACAAGGTTATGCAAACACCAGAGTGAAAGAAAGACAGCATGACAAACTGAAAAGGTCGGGAAATTCTAAATGAAAAAAATGTGCCATCTTTAAATTTCTTTGAAGCCTTTTCCAGCTCCCACTGCCCAGCAGCAGTATGTAAGAAAGCAAGAATCTTGCAGCCACAAAGGACAATGACTTCAAACGGGAAAATCTCAGCCAGTCTCTCCTTATTTTGCACCCAGAGTAGCAACATTAACACAAAAAAAGAAAAAAAACCAAACAAGCAAACAAACAAACAAATAAAAAAAAAAGAAAAAATCCTGATAGTCGTTGCTCTGAATGAGTTGCCTACCACTGCATTAGATCCTGACAAAAGAAAATCTGCTGGATCACTTGCATGCTGCCACACTGAGTACCAGTGCAGAGAGGGCAGGTAATGTGGCCCCTGTAGAGGCATCACGGCTTTTGACTTGGACCACAGTGCACAAATCTTTGGAGAGACTAACCCAACCTTCATTAGTCCTTTAAAAATACTGTAAAAAAAGCACAGTGAAAAAAAGCCCTCAACATTATCATAACAGGCTTGGACCCACGTGATGTTTTTCTGATGCATCTGTTATCTGCCACAGGTACATCTGAGGTGACAGTCACCAGGGCTTTTATAGGCTAAGGAAGGGGAATGAAGGAGACAAAGCTCAGCACTTAAGCTACAGTGCAACACAGCAAATCTCATTAACTACAAACAGGCACCATGTCACTGGTGACTTTGTCACAGCTTTTCCTGCTTTGCCTTGGCCCTGCAGGTCACAGAACTGAAAGGCAGCAGTTGGGAAGCCCTGGTTCCCTCCCTACACTTCTCCCTGGAGGAGAGGTCTGCTCCTGGGAAGGCTCCAACTCTGCAGAGAAGGGAACAAGAGAGGAGGTGAGCTCTGCACAGTGCACAGTGATTTCCAGGACTGAGAACGAAAAGCAGAAACTGCTTTTTCAAAAAAAAAATTTAAGAGACAGATACAGAAAAAACTTATTTGGATGGTTATGCACTGGAATCACTTTTGGGGAAGCACCACTTCCTGGTGCTGAAGGCTATAAAAAGCAGGGGACATCATATCTCTGAGTAAAGGTTTAGTTTATACCTAGTTTATACCTGCCTTGTCAAGAGGAACACATGGGGAACTCTCTGGGCAACTCTCACAGGCTTGTGTTCTTAATAATTACCAATCAGAGGCCAGTTTGATTAACATACATGCAAACTTGCATATACTGTACCTGCATCTGAGATAACTTGGTGAAATATTTCACCTAATGGAAGCATTTTCCATTTCCAGAGTAATGAAGGCCTTGCAAAAAGCCCCACCAAGACACTCCACCTGCATAACCTCAGGTGCCTTTCTGGAAGTCTGAGTCAAAATCTAGTGCTCGCTCCCCAGAATCAGGCTTGTGCTTTGGCTGTCAAAGCCACAGACCTGGGGCATGGCTGCCATAATTCCTGGCATTTCTGTAGCACCTTGGCCTGGCAGAAGAAAATGGTAGACAGGTTCCTATTCCTGGAGAAGGGGTGGCACTGAGGCTCACCTCACATTACTCCACCCTACTGACTGCTTGAATGCAAAGCACATTTTTCCTGGCCTGGGATTTCCTGGTTGGGCTCCGACCTGTCCTATCCCTGCGGACGTGTCCATGACTGGTAGGCTGCAGTTAGCCCTGCCTGCTGCCAGCACCCTGCCTCCCTGCCACTGCCTGCCTTCTTAGTGGCTGCTTCACCAGTTTTCTAATAACTTCTAAAAGAAGTGTCTCAGAGGCTTAAGTGCCAGAAGGTAGCTGAAATCAAGTAACAGTATGACGCCTTGTCTGTGCAACAGACTTTAAAAATCAGTGGGACAGGCTGCTTAAGAACCAGCAAGCCAATAGATTATTCTGGCATTTCCTCCAACCCTGTCTCCCTCCACGGTTTCCTGTACCTGGACTACACTGTGAGCATCCATCACTTAAGAAGCCACTCAGCAGATGGGCAGCAGAAAGCAGCTTTCCAGCCAGGCAGCCCCACGGGTTTGCACAGCCTGCCTGAGGTGAGCAAAGGGGAAACTGCATCTGAAGAAAACTCAGCCATCCAGATGTGCAGTTCCATCCTTTTGCTGGGCAAAATCAGCTGCTCAGTGCCAGTGGCCAGGGGAAGGTCTCATGCCTTCAACTTTACCACCTCCCCACTCCTCCATCCCTCTTCCTCCAGGCATTTCTCTCCACCTTCCTATCCCAGGGCTTCTCCCTTCCCCTTGGCACTGATTGGAGCCATGTAATAGAATTCAACCCATTTCCACCTGGAGAAAAAAAAAAAAAAAAAAAAGAAAAATGCACACCATGTTAAAACTTGAAANGCTGTTCTCTTTTCTCCCGTGGGTTATGCATCTGAGGTTCTAGGAAGCACTAATACCAGAAGAGCTCCAGAAAGCATGGCACTCTGAAAACAACTGGAAGCAGAAAGGGGAAAACACTAACAAAGGTGATCACGTAGTGCTTGAAGTTCATGACTGAGTCTTAGGCATTGCTGGTGAAAATAAACTACTAAGCAGGCTATCACTGAAATGAAATTATAAAAATAAGGATAAAAGTCAGTCTGCTGCATTCTCTGAGCATTTATAACATGGGTACAATATATAAGAGAACCACATATGAAAGACTTTGTATTTATTATCAAAAAATACAGTTTCACCATATAGATAAAGATATATCTATAAATAAAAAGGCCAGTTAAACTGCAAAAATGCCAAATAAGTAACTTGAAAATTTTTTTTACCATCTATTAGTATCACTTAAGGGTGTATTTTTCAGGTGTTTGCTATCCAAAGCTTATTATCTTCAACAGGAACCTTGGCAAAATTGTTCATGATACTTGAAAAATGTTCTCCTTGATGTCCCTTAATTTGTTTGCTTTATCTACTACATACTTCTCTCTTGCTGAAACTCAGAACACAACAGCTCTTGAAGAAATAGCTTTCTTGGTATAAGAAACAAAATTCAACAGGAGCTTCCTGAAAAGTGGTCATATAGAAAAAAATGACAATCACACGTGCATTACAGACACACACGCAAAAAAGATTAAAGTACAAAGAGGACAAAGCTGGCCATGTGACAAGCAACAAATGTGCAGGGTGAGGACAGGACATGTAGCATCTTGAGTTCCCACAATCCCTCCAAATCCTGAGTGATTGTTTTGAAGCTCATTACTCATTACTCACAAACTATCTGGTCACGTACCAGAAAGCATCACAACATAAATGTGCAGGTTGGTTACCCCTGAGGTTCTGGCACAGGCCTCATACAGCTATGGAACGCAAAGGGTAGCAACCTCCCACCAAACATCTTTGTACTGATCACAACTCCAGAAAACACTCGTTTCCCTGTAGAAAGCAGACTAGTTTGTCCAGTTGGTGTTTCCAGTCCACGACAGGATGAAGCTGAACAGGAAACCTGAAACAGACGTTTTCAAGAGATCCTTGTGACACTCTGCAAAATCACAGAGGGGGTAAGGCTGGAAGGCACTTCTGGAGATCACCTAGTCCAAACCCCTGCTCAGAACAGGGTCAGCTGAAGAAAGCTGCCCAAGACTTTGCCTAATGGGATTTGAATATCTCCAAGGACAGAAACTCCACAACATCTCAGGGTAAATGCTCAGTCACCTTCACAGTCAAAAAAAAGTATTTTCTTATATTTAAATTGAATTTCCTCCTTTCACTTTGTGCCCGTTCCAGTTCTGTCACAGGGCACCACTGAGAAAAGCCTGGCTCCACCTTCATTACTTCACCCATCATCTATATACATATACAAGTATCTTACTCATAAAACTGAACTATTCTTCTCAGCTTCTCTCCATTTATTAATCTTTGTGGCTCTTTGCCAGACTTGTTGCAGTATATCCATGTCTTCCCTTTTACTGTGAAGCCCAGAATTGGACCCAGTACTGCAGATGTGTCTCCTTCGTAGAGAGGAAGGATCAACTTCCTTAACCTCCAGGCAACACTCCTCCTAATGGAGTTTGTGATGCTGCAAGAGTACATCCACAAAGGCTACCACTGCACAGTGACCCCAACCTGACATCAGAAACCTGCTCAATGGCAACTGAAGTTTTATTTAAGGCTGCTGAAGGCCAGGTTAGGGAGGAAATCCGGCACCTTCTCAAGGAGCAGGAAATTCTTCTACAGCTCAGCTCCTCCATAAGAAATGGGACAATTTCAGTACCCTCTACAGTCAGCAAGTCTCTCCATTCACCAGCACTATCAGTAAAAACCAGAGGAAATTCTTTGTGTCTACTAAGTAACTGAAACAGACGTGTTTTTTTGAATCCCTGCACTAATTTAGTCGTGGAGGAGGCAGTGTATCCAGAAAACCAGTAGCAAGCAGTAGGACATGAAAGCTGGGAGAATGACAGGGAAAACAAAACCTTCTTCGCTGCAAGAGACAATGGGACATGGAAATATATCAGAGCATAAAGACCAAATATGTAAGGGAAAAAATAGCACAAGATGCAGACACAGTTGTGATGTCCACAAAGCTAGTGTCTAATGCTCCCTAATCCTCTCAAAGCATTCCCTGTTCCACTGGCACCCTGTTTTCTGCAGCCTGCAGAAACGCTTTGGCCCAAACCTCTACCAGGGCTACCTCATGCAAGCCATGCCCTTCTCTTGACACAAGCTGGTTCAAACAGCTTGCTTTTTTCCCCTTTAAACGCATTTTAATTGCTGTCTAGTCCTTTGTCCAGATGTGCCTGAAAGAACTGCTTATATTCTGCATGTTTCTTCTTCTATCCTATGATCTTCCGATGTTGCAAGTGTAAATGGCTGGAAGACACCAATCTCACACTACTGAGAGAGTTGTTTCACACACACATGGACAGAGTCACAGCTCTTGGCTGCATAAATCAACACATCACAGTGCTACCACTATGACTGTTCATTAAGATGAGAACAGTAGCAACTTGCACACAACGGGTTCACGTGGGAACAAGAACGTCATGAAATGGGAACGGGAACTAAAAATGGCCTCCAGGTATGGTTGGATTATCAGCTGCAATGCCAACATCTCTGTAAACAGTCATTTTCACAAAATGCTTGCTTATTTTTAGGAATATGTTACCTTCTGTAATTGTTTAGAAACCAGATTATGGAGAGACCTCACATTTCCATTCCAAGGAACAAATTCTGGCTTCTGCTATCTCTAACTAAACTACAAAAGTTCTGGTCCTACACATCTACTTTCCATCACTTGTAGTTCGACAGGTTTTATTCAAGGTTTTTTTTCCTAAAATGATATTCCAGTTGAAATTTTTCATGCATGAAAGAATTAAACTTCAATAAATACTGTATAATTTTTGCCCTTAGGATTTTTTTCAGAAGATTTATGAGCCCAGCAACACAAAGGCAGTCTTGATTTAAAACTTTATATGTGTAACAATGCCTCTGACACATCAGAAAGATCACAATGACTTCTGTATTTGAAAGCAGCATGGTCAACATTCACAAGACGCTCCTTTCCCCTCATTTTAGAAAGATGATTCAAATTGCAAACTCCAAATGTACATAGGTATTGATATTTGACTCTACCATCATTTTTATAGGTGGCAGCAATTTTAAATTACTTTTAAAATTGAAAGAGGTGGGAAGCATAACCTGGCTTGGGATTCTTCCAGCTTCAGAGATCTTTCTGTATGAGTTAAACCAGACCGACTATACTCCAAGGACATGGGGGAAACTCAGAACCGCTGAGTGTCTTCTCAGAAGGACTCTCTTAACATGACTGCTATCTGCACTGTAATTAAAAAAGTGTTTATTAACTATAAGGTTAATAAATATAAGTGGAAACACACCCTATCACTACTGGGGGATACACTCAGAAAGCCAGGTTCAGAATATGTTAGCACCTGCATATGGTTTATACCTTCTACTCTAAAAATTATCCAGAATAATTCTGGCAATGCTCGAATGAGAGATCTTTTTAAGAAAACTAAGCCAAAGCATTCTGACTATCCAGCTACAGGGTCAGCAAGCCATCAACAGAACAAAGTGTTTCTCCCACGGCCCCATAGCTGTCCTCTTCTTTTTGAACAAATGGCTCCCTGTGCCAATACTGTGTGGATTCTTCTTTCACTAGAGGCCAATTTCCTCAGGGACTTTCCTCAACAGTAGTCTTTATTCCTGGGTGTGGTTACACCATGCTCAACGGAAGAAATGGTATGAATCTGATGTATTTCACACTATACACCTCTCACCTGCAGAGTTTTATGGATCATCACACAGTGTATCATTCTCCAGGTTATTCAGGTACCTTGTGACGAAGTTTTCCCCCTAAGCATCCAATTTTCAGTGGCTTATGCCCTCCTGAAGCAGTTACTCTCAAAGATGAACTCAGTTGTGCTTGTTCTCAGCTCAGCAACCCTGAAAAGTCTGAAAAAATAACGTTCATCTTTTGCTGTGGTTTGGATGTTCATGTTATATGAAATAACTAATTTGGTTTTCATGTATAAGCATCTTCACTAAAAATAAAAAATAGAAGGAAATTAAATCTTGCCTAGCCCTACTCAAAATTATTTCCTTTCAGCTGCAATTAGTTATGAAGAACAGTTTTGGAGTTTGTTTGGTTTGTGGGGGTTTTTTTAGATAGCTCATTTGTTTGCACAGAAAACCATTACGAAATTTTATTCAAGATCACACAGCTAACATAGACTCCTGTGCCTGTGGCTTAAATAGTCTTTTATTACGTGATCACAGACCACCACTGCACATTGAGCAATAAATATGACCAAACTGTACATCCCATAATGAAATAATAGACTCTTCAAAGACCTATTCACATCAATTTACTTAGATTTCAGGCATCTTTAATATGATATGAAAAACTTTCTTTGGCCATTTTAGGGTTTCACTCCCCTGTTGAAAAGGTCCTATCAGTCCTGTTTTGAGGGCATGAAGCAGCAGCATTAGTCACCTTCTTTTAATTATTTTTATTTTTAGTAAGACCATATTAAAGGGACAGAAACAGAATCAGGCACAAGTTTGAGTCCCAATGGAAGCATGATCTGAGGAACAGGAAAGACCCAAGTATCCTCTTAGCTAATCAATGAGTTTGAGGGGCACTGAAGGGAGATCACTGAAATTTTCCATCTTAAGACAAGGTACTCTTCTGCTCCTCAGGGTGTCCTTTGGGTGACTGACACTCAGAATCCCTGCCATTAAGTTCAAGAAGATGAGTCTGATTGTTGGATGTGCTCCTAACAAGCTGTACACAGTGCTGTGCTCTGTCTAGGCCAGTGTCACTGTGTATCTGCCAGAGAAAAAGAGGGTGTTTTTTTGTGCAAGGCACTCCGGAAGATATGGAGGCATTTACCTACATGCTATCAATAAATTAAAGACTAGTAACACTGACTTAAATTGGGGTAAAACTATGCTTACCCTAAGTCTTACCGCTGTCTAATCTGTCACGGTCGGAAAAGGATAAAAGCATAAAACCACTCTAATTCCATTTATAAAAATGAAAATCTGGCCTCGGGAGGACTAGCAAACTTTAAAGACAGTCTGTGACAGCCTCAGGCCAGAAAGATTTCCCAAGGATTGCCCTAGTACCTTAACTCCAAAAAAAACCCTCCTCTCCAAAGCATCACTAGGAACCCCAGTATGTGGTATAGTGTAATTCCACCAATATTTAAAATGTCTTGTCTTATTTTACCTTTCTGAATGCTGGTGAAAGTCTGAATAATCATTTTAGATGTGGCCTTGGAAAAAGTGCCCAAGAAAAACATTTACTGAAAGTTTCCTTTTACAGAGGAAGATACCAATTTAAAGATGGATGGGACACAACACATTTTGCTGTGAGTGAGACTAACTAAAACCAGAAAACATACTGGATTTACCAGAGTATGGACTCCAGAGCAAGAGCAAGTCCACTCAAAACGGGAATGACACATAATGTTGTGGTGCCACTTACACCCAAATATGACAAATACATATATAATTAGTGCTTGGTTGATTTTATTGGTGTTGAAGACATCAGATACTTCTGAAACAACAAAAGATTGATATTAATCTTCCCCTGAATAAATTATTCATATCTTTTTTATTGGTTTTAGTTCACAGACATGCACCATCTCTGACAGCTCTGCAGCCCTCACGTTAGGAATCATTAAGCTTCAGACTCGTTCCTCTTCTCAGACGCTTCACATTCAGCAGCAAATCAACCTTACCCTTGCATGATTTACATGTGGGATTTATTATGACAGTGAATTACAATTCACCCTATTGTTGATACAAAAAAAATTGTAATATTTAAAAACTCAAGCAAGTACCTTCTTTCCCAAAGGATGCTACATTTTTCATATCTGTAGACCTGATTTCAAGGCAGTTTTCCCTGTACTGATACCTAAATATGGCTAGACTTTTGAAAGTGTTCTATATCCAACAGCTCTTATTATAGTCAGATTTTCTAAAGAATTCAAGTATCGCAGTGCCAAGTTCTTTGGAAAAAAAGTCATTTACTGTACTGCTGACCAAGGATCTCTGCTCTTTTCAAAATCTGGCCCTGATATTGAGTGCTATTCTCTTGTAAAGTCTTCAGACTTTACCCGGTCTGATTCCTCCAGAATTTCCTCACAAAGCTGGTGATGTCTACTGCTATGGACATCTGGGAAATAGATACAAGCCAAATTCTTTGTTTATATTAGCTGGAAGCACAATATATATATATAAAAAAGAAGCATTCCTATGCATCAGATATGATTATTTTTACTCTCCATGCAGACCAACTTAATGGTCTTATTATTCTATAGGGCATTGGAACTTTTCACTCTGTTACTAAAAAAGCATCAACGCAATATAGTGCAACAACTTTATGCCATGAACATCCACAAGAAATTAGCTAATTGGTCAGCTCTTTCCCGTATAATTCTCTAAAATCATAGAACCATTAAAATTCAATATTATTGTGTTTACATTAGCAGCAGTGTAACACAATGGGGGCTAGTTTTATGCTCTTAATCCTCAACCAGTTGAAACCTGAAACAGAAATGGCAAAAACCTGTGTCTTTGCAGAAGGCAAAAGCAAGAAAACCATGTGAAAGCAGCAGTAAGAATGCCAGCTTCTGGGAATACAAGATACAGAGAATCCTAGGCTAATCTGTTCCCAACTATGCTATTCACCACACAGTGTCTAACGATTTGTTTTAAACCCTTCCCAAGGAGTCTGTCATCCTGTTTCCTTGTCTCCAGCGAATGTATTATGTAACTGTAAATAAATGTTTAAATGAGTTTAGCAGTGATCAGGATGTTTCACATTTGAGCACAACAGCCTTTTTCCCTGAAGATTAATTTAAGAAGTTGCATTAGTGACCATTTTACTATATTTTAGTATACTATATTTTAACTTCACAAACAGATTTCTCACTCAGCTTCTTTCTTGGGATTACAAAATTGATCTTTGTAAGCCGAGCCCTGAGCTAAAACTTGGGAAAAAAGGAGATGTATTTTACTATCTTTTTTCTTTCAACCCACAGGACCTCCCAGTCAGTTCCTGTTATTGAATATGAATTCATTTTATGACTTCTCTCTCAGTATAACCTTTAGCTTTCACCTCAGTTACAATTCCTGTACAAGTCTCACTTCTATTGCTATTAAGAGGGCAAAGTGAAAGAAAAAAATATCTTAAAGAACTTTTCACTATCTTATCTCTTCTTTATTCACTTAATGCGTGATTTTGGATGAGTGAATAAATGATAGTTCCTTTCCACTCTTAACCACCCAGGATGTGATACATTGCAGAATAAGGAAGAGATGTGAGCTACCTGTGAGTTACTACACTTGTTCTCAGTGTTTTGAGAGCAATATTTCACAGCAAGGACCCAGCCACGGGGTTCTCAGAAGCCTGCAATTACAATAGCCCTGGGCAGAATGCAGATGGGATTTAAATCACATACTGCTGCACACAAACTGTCTGGGGAATTTCCCTCTTCAAATCTTGCTACAAGTGGATATTCAAATGTTTGCACGGATTATGCAAAAATTGTTCGAAATAAAACTCATTACTTCTTATACAGCAAAAGAAGTAAAAATGGAATGATTGAATCAGTTAGGGAACCTGAAATATGTTATAAAAAAATGAACATAAAATGTGTACTAAAAAAAGGAAACACAATATTAGCATACTAATTCATCTCCCCCACAACACTACAATTAGTTTCCAAGCTTTAAACTCTTAATTTAATGCACTGAAACTCATTTTCCCCAAGTCTGTCATTCTGCTGTAACTACGGGAAACAAATACAACGGTATGCTACAGTAGGGGAATATTTAAAAATATTTATAACTTTCCATCCACAACTTCGCATATCCAGTTTTTTTAACACAAGCTACTAATCATCTCATTCACAACGGCTGTCTGCCTAATTTCCTCAAGTACTTAATGGTAGCTATTATGCCAACGAAGGATCATGGGATTAGATCCCTAAGAGACAAGGTCAGACCAGTAAAATTAGCCATCTGTCCAGTCAGGGTTTTAAGCTCAGGCTGTATTTAAGTATTAAGATTCCAACTGTACAGTCATTTGTTTTTTCCTCACACGAGCAAGAGAATGCACTATAACGACCCTAAAAGCCAGCAATGCAACTCTTTAAACACTGCAATAAAGACAAAAAGAATCTGAAGCTACACTCTGTGAGCTGAGGCAGAATTTACTAAACTTGCTATATTTTCAATTGATCCAATCCCAATGATAAATCCCAGTGATAAAAATCGCAGCTGGTCTCAAAGACTCCAGGATAGCCCCAGTATTTGAGACTGTCTCGGACATAGTTATCTTCTCTTAGCACAATTTTTAAAGCATGCAGAATGTCAAACTTCACCATACGCTGTGTCCCATCTCACTGTTTACATTTCACCTCAGTGTTTCATACACTGCACACTGTAAAAGGGCTGTAAAAGCTTCTCAGGCTCCAAGTTTTAACTTTCAGCCACTAAAGACCAAGAACAACCTCCTCCATCAACGCACAAACCGTCCCGACAGCCGTGAGAACTCTCCCGCAGGACATGAGTAACCCAGAAGCAGGACCGGGACCACATTATGCTTGGAACAGAACAACTACAGATTTGGACAAAATAAATGTTTCTCTACTAATTTTGCTTTCACGTTTACTACTCCATGTCTTACGTTATTCGCTGCCACACACGTAAATGTCACAGCCACAGCACAGCCGACAGACCACCTCTTAACGGCTCAGACTTTCACCTGGATCCTAACTCTGCCCACGCAGCACGGCAGATTATGCGATCCAGGGAAAAACTCCTTCTGCAGTAGTCTCAATCTGGTCCTGGTCTGTAACTCGACCGAACCCAC
>VZRE01013876.1:12211-38639 GCA_013396775.1 Cephalopterus ornatus
CGTCCCCTGCGAGCGGCGACCGGGCGGGAGCGGGGCCGGAGCGGAGCGGATCGCGGGGCTGCTACCCGCGCCGGGCAGGCACCAGGACGGACGGAAAGGGAAGAGGGGAGGTCCAGCCCTTTGATGGGATTACGGCCGCCCGGCGCGGGGCACGACGCGGCACCTCCCCCGCGTGGCGCCGCCCGGCCCAGCCCCGATGGAGGGGTCGGGGCGTCCCCTGCCGGGAGACCCCCGTGCCGCCGGGACCCCTCGGCTGGGCAGCCCTGCCCGCGGGGGCGGACAGCCGGGACCCACCCCCGGGTACCGTGGGGCGGGGGGGATACCCCTTCCTCAGCGGGGACTCCTGCCCTCCCCCTGCAAGGGAGATAGCCTCGGCCCCGTCCCGCCCTGCGGAACCCCAACTCGGCTGCTTCCCTCCCCAGGAAGCATCGGTATTGACACCGGATTCTTCCTTTTTTTTTTCACCCGAAGGTACGGCCCTGAAGTACTAGCCAAGCTCTGGGGCGACCGCGAAGCTAGGAAGAGGATTTGGCGAGGAAGTTGTTGCTGAATTAAGAGGATAAATTAAGTTTAATCCCCCCAGATGGAGGCTGAGACCTGTCCAGCCACTCAGACTAATATAGAAACCCCTATGGAGATTAGAGGGGATGGGGAGAACTGGGGGAGCAAGGCAAGGGGAAGCTCTGGGATATGAAGATCCCACAAAAAAAGCAGAGATAAGCAAGGAGACCAAAGCATCCCTTCAGAACAATATAGCATTGGTGGGACAAGAGACCAATCCATCTCATCTTTGAATTTTAATGAACAGAGGCAAGTGCCAGAAACTTAATACTAGCAGACATGAGGTTATCTGCCCTCCGCTTCAGGTCTCATCCTAAGCTTGGTTAGTTAGAGATCATTATAAACCCTGAAACACCAGAGTTGTTATGTCCTGAGGGTTTGTGGGGCCTTTGGGTTGGAAATCATCTTCATCTGTTTATATTGCTGTTTACTTTGATAACTTTCAGTGGGTTTGATGTCCATATAAATTATGTATGTTTATACAGTGTCTTTTTAAATTCATAACATTGATGCTTTGTTCAGTGAGTTCCAGGCTGTAATTTTATGACATGTGGAGAAAAACCAGAAAGAGGTCAGAAGAAAAGCTGTCTCTCTGTAGGAACAGTGCTGACGTAGGAAAATAAGGAAATCTATACCCTTTCAGAGTATGAGAGTAGAAAAAGAAATGATAATGAAGTCCTTTGGGACAGAAGATCATAGGAAGGGAGTTGGAGCCCCTACCTGTAAAAGAACTCACTGTAAGTACCTCATGACGAAGTTGAGGAGAATCAAAGTCCACACAGGAAACAGTGGAGAGGACAGCTCTTGTCTACCTCAGGGACAAGGAAAGGAGGCAGACACCTGGTCCCCTTAAAAAGGGCAGAAAGCAAGTTTCAGAGTGATCACTGCCAGGAGAATATGCTTGAGGCTGCAGGAGTTAAAGATGAGTAGTTTCTTTTAGCATAATTGGGATGCCAGTGGTGCATCTCTCTCACACCCTTATCAGTCTGCCTTTGCAGAGAGGAGGAATTGCAGTAGGTGTGGGAAAAGTGCAGGACTCATGGCAGGAATTCCTGGCAGGGTCAGGAACTGTGGTGAGATGTGAAACTGCAGTTCACGGGGAAGAGAATGAACTTTGGATTCCATATTTGCCCAGAAGTCACCTGGGACTGCTCACTCACTAGTAAAAATGGCAGACACATCACAGCCAATGGTGGAGAAAAGCAAAGACTCACCTTTATATGCTCTCCAAGCCATTGTTATTTGTACAGTGTGCTGTCATCAATTGCATTACTATTTCTACTTTTCTTCTTACTTGATCTCTTCTTTCTTTCACACCCCTATTTCTATCTTCTTTCCTCTGCCTTTCTTTTCTGGCAGTACTCGTGTTGACCACTGTAGTTTGTCTTCTCACATATGCCTGTCTGCCAAAAGTACTCTCTGATTAAGTTGGGCATATTGAGGCCAAACTGATTGGATCACTGAAGTTTACACCACTGAGTTTCCAGCAGCTATAAGATTCAGACAGACTTTGTAATTTTAATTACAGTTTTGGGACATTATCTCTGCAGCCATGCCTTCTGCTATGGTGGAGAAGGATATTCAGTTCTGGAGGTATGGAGAGGTGCTCTTCTTGAAAATCCTACCAGCAACGGCAATCCTCCATAAGCCCATTCAATTCCCTCTAAATAACAGCATAAATCCCAGTGGCTCTCTCACTGGTAAGATTTTTACACTCTCCTCATTGGCATAATCCTTGTTGTCTTTCAGAAGTATACTGATTAAAATTAATAATGCTTGGCACACATTTGTTATTGCAACCTCTCTCCAGAGGGAGAAGTATTTTAGTGGAGGATCTAGAATTAAAACTTAGAATTAGATTTAAAAGATAAATGTATGCCTTGCCGTTCACTGATCTGGGAGATGGCAAGTTGAGCGAAGTTTTTAACTAATATACTTCTGACAGTGCCGAGTTTTGGGAGGGATTCATGTGCCAGTCTCAGACCAGCCTGTGAGATACACTATCCTTTTACAGATGAAAAAAATTGCCTTTATCATGAAGGACACCGCTGAGCTAGAGAAGCATAGTCACTAATGACACACCATGGCTGCGTGTTCATCCAGTTGCTTCTCCTCATCCTCACCTGAAACTTGTTTGGTCTCGATTTAGCTCTGATCAGTGTGTGATTGGATTCAGCCTTGAAGACATCTCTGTGCTACTGATGAGATTTTTTTGTACCTTTCAGAATACACAACGAAGCTAGCATGTGGATTTGGCGATACTAGACCTGTGTTCTGGTCAAATATTCCATCCTTTCTCTCACTCTGTAACAATAGGAGGGAATCAGACTCTAGTCCACATAGTTTCTTACTTTGGGAAGCAAAGGGATACAATACAGAGCACAGAATTTATCCCTCATATTTCTGCTCTAAGAGGCAACACATGTGCATACAGCAATAGGAATGCAAGGAATGACGTCCTGGGAGGGCAGAAGAAACATTGTCTCATACTTCAGAGTATCCATACCCCTCTAAAAGCTCCATCCAGAAGGATTGACTTGATGCAGCTTGCAACTGCGTTACCCCGGTATATTACATGGGATTTGCAAATGCTGATAATCAAGAGCCACCCATTTTCTTTGAAAGGATAAAAATAGATATAAATGTAAAACATCAAATGCTCAAGCATGGCCATAACCTCCATTTCAGGTTTTGGAGGTCCAGTGTAACAGGGCTTCATTTTTGGGGTAAATATCAAAGTTGGCACATGAGGACACCCAAAGAAACAAAGCAGATATCTAGACTGTTACTCATTCATAGTTAGAAATAGATCCCTACACGTATTTGTAACACTTGATTTTACAATAAATTACTGCGCAAGGAGTTTTCTGTGGAAGGACCTAAACCAGAGTGTTTACACCAAAACTATTTGGTAAACACAAGGAAACCTTTCTCTATGGGCACTTCAGTGAACACATGGAGAGACCAGGGAGTGTAGAAGTCTGTCCAGTGAGGTTAGGAGGCTTTTCCACTGTGATTCATGGGGGTAAAAAGCCATGTCTTTGCCTTAGAGCTTGTCTTCACTTGAAAGAGGCATGTAAATTTATAACATTTTCCAGAGTTGCTGCACATGTGGACATATTTAATCCAGAATAGAATTAAAAGAAACCCAGTGAAGAAGTCTTTTGAGGTAGAAGTACAAAAATGGAGACATCTATTTTTAAATGGAATATTTTGCACCTTTATACTTCTTTTGATGATGACAGTGTAGGGGGCAGTTTAAGACATTAAGAGTCTGTACATTTTCATAATTATGAAGAATAGATTTTTTTTTAAAACTAAAGACTCAAAAATTTTTTTTTCTCCCTCTTTTTTTTTTTTTTAATAATCTAGCATTTTTAAAAAGACAAATTCTGAATATATGACTTTATGTCAGTTTGTCCATGATCCACTACAGATTTTTGGGGGGAATTTTTTAATAGTTTCCTCTCAAAGGAGGAGCACAAAATCTTGGCCTACTAAGGTCCTTTTAGTATGCCAAGGTCATATTACCACACTGGTATTAATTCCAGCATGAGATACTGACTATGAGTTATACCAATCTATATATGTGATAGATAGAATTACATAGAAGTAAGGATCTTTTTATTGACTTTAGTATCCTCATAAATTTATGGAAAATAAAAGGATGATTACTCACTAGTTTTCAAATGCAAAGATCACAAATGTAATATCATTTAAAATCAGTAAACTTTAATTTAATGGGTCAGTTTAATTTTATAGAAATAACAAACAAATCATTGTATCTTATTATAATTTAATCAGAGAACAGTGATGTTTCATGAATGTATATATTTGTTGTTTCTACTAATCATTATTATAAATAATTGTCTAACTGGTAAAAAAAACCCCAAACCAAATAATTAATTACCTGACAATTTAATAGCTGTTTACATTTCGTATTTCATTTATCACCTACAAAATGCTATAGATGTGCATGGAGTGCATATGACAATATGTAGTATTTAACCTAAAGCCATAACTCTTCTGAATACACTGGTTTCCTCTGGCTTAACTGAGTGTCGTTGATAGACCTGTTTCTGATACCCCAAGGCTGGCATACATCTTAACAGGTCAGGAAGTAAGTTCAGGCTGCCCAACAAACTCAAAGAGTAACAGTCATGGAAACTCTAGTTTCCCTCCGGAGCCCGTAGGGTTTGTTCCCTAGTATATTATTAGGAAACACAAAAAGGTTAATGTAAATTTAAACTACCTGGGAACAGCGAAGGAATGAGTTTATCCTATTAGGTTCTTAACTTCTGACACCTTCTACTTATTTTGGAACTGGGTCTGAATTGAGCCTTCAAGGCTTCTGCTGTCCCTTTGTTTTCCATTAGACAGGCTATGGAGCCTTGATTTAATTCATTTGAGGGAAGAAACCCAAAACAATCTCTGCTTGCCATTTACTCACATTTTAATACAGAAGCAACTGTACATTAGAGGCATACTACCCATTTACACATATTAAATGCTGAAAAAACAAAATGCAGCATCAGTTTTCTCTTGTCACGTCAATAAATATTTTCCATATATTTATTCCACAAACTGACAGTTTGAAGTCCATCACACTGTCCAAGGCCTCAAATTCTTTCTGTCCACCGTTGTCTCTCATATGGATTGGCTGTAGCATAGCCAGAAAGGCCACATGCATGAGTAGCTGCAGGCAATAACTGTGCTGCAAAAAAAGGGCCTCTACTGACCAGATCTGCGTGAGAGAGTCTTTACTACCTTCTTTCTTTATGCTGTCAGCTCTGCTTCCTAACCTTCCTATTTCCTGCTGTATTGTAGTCTGGTTTTCGGTCCCTTCATCTCTTTGCTTCCTACTCCATTTCAGACTAGTTTTATTAGTTACTAGTCACTGGTTACTTGTACTTTATCAGGACCTACAAACCCCAGTCAAGACTAGTAGTTCTACACACAGAGGCAAAGAGATAGCATGCAAATCCTCATTGTGCCCTAAATTTTTGACCATGCAAAAAATAAATGCTTAGAACAAAAGCAGGAATGGGAGGATGATGAGCAACCAGAAAAATAGTAGCCGTAGCCATAGCCCTGCAGTCACCTGGCCAGTATAAACCATTACATTCCTCATGGTTGTCTCAATAAAGTGCTTTTTCCTAACACATTATACGTTTCTATTACTCACAGAATGACACTTTGCAGTATATTTATAATTAGGAACTAGTATGCAGAACTGGTGTGTATATATATATATACATATATATGATATTTGGTGTTAAAACAATAGGATTATACTGAATAAACATTTGATGTTCTATTTGTGGGCCAACTTTATCACTTTGTTTAAAATTTAAAATAAATGTGATTAGCAGTGAGCACAATCATTCATTTGTTCAAACACTCCAAAATGAAGGTTGTAGTCTATGTGTTCAAACCCAAAATTTAATCCTGCAAGCTTGTTTTTGTAAACAGTACTTTTTCTTACTTGTATAGCAAATAATTTGACAGGCCTTTGTCCATAGATTAGGGTGCCAGTGTTCTACAAATGTCCAAGGTAAGCTTCAAAGACCACTCCATCTGAGTAAATTCAACATAGAGATGGGAAGATCTGTAAGCACAAGGAGCCGCTTGGAAATAGGGCCAGCAACATGAGTGGTAGCTTTTAAGAGCCAAACCTTACCCTCATTGTTTATGAGAAAGCTGTTGAGATATTCTTTCTATCAGACTTGTTTGTGGAGTTGTAGGTTTCAGGTTTTAATAACTTTATTTTCCTTCTCCTTTTATCTTCTTTGTCTGCATTTTGGTGAGGTGGAGAAAGCATTCTTTTGAACTGAGAGAGTTCTTTATATTGTTCATTATTCAGCTCACAAAGAAACAGCAGAAGCACAAATACAAAAAGCACCTAAATACAAGCACCTAAATACAAAAAAATTCTCACTTAAGAATCTATACATCTCTCTCACCATTATGTCTCAGATAAGTCAATAATTTCCGGTTTTATTCCTGGTGATTTAGCAAAGCATGTTCTTCTCTTGGACCTATATTAAATGTAATGAAAAGCAGCAGAAGGAAGAAATGAGCTCTTTTAAAAACCTAAGTGTTTCTTTAGATACTTGTGAAGTTTACTTGCACCAAATATTACATATTTATTTGTACATGTAGGAGGTGTCGGAAAATTATGTATAGATTTCTTTCCTTCTGTCTTTTCTGCCTGTGATGATAATATAAAGAAAAATGTATGATCCACAATGCTCTGAGGGCTTCAGGGCACCACCATTATATTTGTTTTCCCATTTCAGTCCTTCTGCTGCTCTCAAAAAATGTGACTTCAAAGACTGTCTTTCATTGTTTTTCTATTTAGGATAATATGTATCATCTGCTCACCCTTCCATCTGTAAACTTTGCAGCCTGATACATAGTTCCGGCTTATGATTTCATATATATACAATGATATAATTTCTCGGGGTAATTCCCTCAGATTCCTAATCAGGATTTCAGAATCAGAGAATCACAGAATGGGTAAGGTTGGAAGGGACCACAGTGGGTCATCTGGTCCAAACTTCCTGCTGAAGCAGGGCCATCCTAGAGCACATTGCACAGAATTGCATCCAGATGGTTCTTGAATATCGCCACTGTGGGAGACTCCACAATCTCTCTAGTCAACCTGTTCCAGTGCTTGGTCACCCCACAGTAAAGAAGTTCTTCCTTATGTTCAGATGGAATTTCCTATGCATCAGTTTCTGCCTGTTGCCTCTTGTCTGTTGTTTGGCACCACCAAGAAAAGTCTAGTTCCATCCTCTTGGCATCCTTTCTTCAGACACTTTATATACATTGATGAGGTGCTCTCTCAGTCGTATCTTCTTGACGCTGAACAGAACAAACTCTCTCAGCCTGCTCTTGAGCAAGAGAGATGCTCAAGTCCCTTAATCATCTTTCTTGCCTTCTGCTAGACCTGCTCCAGTAGCTCCATGCCTCTCTTGAGCTGAGCCCAGACTCCAGGATGAGGCCTCACCAGGGCTGAGCGGAGGGGCAGGATCACCTCCCTCAACCTGCTGGCAAAGATCTTCCTAATGCTCTCCAGGACACCACTGGCCTTCTAGGCCACAAGGACACACTGCTGGCTCATAGGCAGTTTGTTCCAGGTCTTCCTCTGCAGAGTTGCTTTCCAGCTGGTCAGCCCCCAGCCTGTACCAGTGCCCAGTTATTCCTTCCCAGGTGCAGGACCCTGCATTTGCCCTTGTTGAATTTCAGATGGTTCTTTTCCCATCTCTCCAACCTGTTGAGGTGCTTCAGAAGAGCTGCACAGCCCTCTGGGGTATCAGCTACTCCTCCCAGCTTGGTGTTGTCAGAAAACTTGCTGAGGAGACCTTCATCCAAGTTATTGAGAAAAGAATGAGGAAAGAAGACACGGATCTCAAAGAACTATTCAGATTTTACAGTGAAATCCATGCATCTTTTGACTTGTATAGTTTATTTACAGTGGATAAGGGGTAAAGGGGATGAATTCTGTGGAAACAGCACGTGAGAAATACCACAATTCGTGGCTTTTTCAGATTTGCACTTAATTCCCATTCTGTTGAAAGGAGTATGCATAAAGTAGAGGCAAGTGCACTACTGTAGGTTTCTGCTCTGTGTGCAGAAGGAATATGATTCTTATTAATCTTTGCAAGAGAAGGGGTGAATATTGCTCCAATTTTATCATTTCACCCTTACGCTGACAACACTCCTGTGAGGCAAGGGACAGGGAGGACAATCATACGCAGTTTCATTTATTTTACTCACTAATACCTATTCATTGTGCTCCAATGAATTTCCTGATTCACTGGAAATCAGTGAATTTCACCACCCTCCTTGCTTTCAGGGAAGAGCAGTAAAGGAGGGATTTGCAGAAAAAATTACATTTCTGGGAAGTCTAGTGAAGAAGTGGAAGACTACAAAAACGGCTAATTCACTTGCACTTAGTCAGTTTCTTCCACTCTTTCCATAGGGAAATACAACCATTGGAGGAAAAAGAAAAAAGCTTTAAGAAATTGAATTTTTCTTTCCAAATCAGAGGATCAAGGTGAAAACTGCTGAATGAGCACCACATACCTTGTAGAGGCCCAGTCATTTTCCTGAAGTCTGAGGTTTTGGACACGTCGCCCTGGATACAACATTACTTACCAGTTCACCTCTGGGACTTGACATTAAAAAACCCACTTGCAGGTATCACATGGTCTCCCAGTTTGCACGAATGTGTAAGGTAAGAGGTTTCCAGCTGAGTTTGCGCATCAATTCATCTAAGATGTTCCTGCTCCTTCTCTTTCCAAAAATCACTGAAAACTTCACTTGCCACAGATTAGTTCACTGTCTTAAAACACAAAAGGAATACTGTAAAGTTAATTTCAGCTGTCTTGCAGCTTGATAAGCCTATAAGAAGTTTTTGAAAATCACAATTTTTTTAAAAGATCTTTAAAAATAGTTTTTAATGTTTGCCCTAACAGAATAATAATACTGATTTAAAAATAGCTCGTAGTAAGATCCAACCAATGAACCATAAAGGCTCTGACAGCACTAAGATAGGATTACATGGTGAATAAGTTGTGACATCTTTAACTTTTTGATTTTTTGACCAAGAAAACACAAGAAAGATGTGTTATTTGTTTCATAAGCCTAACTCAATATTATCTTATCTCTTCCTTATCGTTAGAAAAGCCTCCTGCTTGTATAAATATAAAATTATTGGGTTAGTGAGGTAGTCATTTTATCATAAAACCATGATTCTTATTTTTTGGGCTGAAAGGTGTTTTAAACACTATAGAAATTTCCTTTTGTTTCACCTGTAGCATCATGTCTAGGTTCCATCAAATTCTTGGGAGACAAGTTCATCCGTGACTACTAAGGGTGATTGTTTGGCATCAGTCACTGGCACAGGAACTAACCAAATTGTTAATATAAGAGAGCTGGAAGATTCTTTGTCTCCCCAAGAACACAAGACCGAATGAACTTTTGAGTAGTCATAGAACAGCAGATTTTACAGACTGGGAATCATCATCCAGCTTTTCTTGAATTCATAATGACTGTGTTGTGGATTCATACTTCAGATCTCAAATGTCTTGGCAAGTTGCAAGACAGTACAAGGAAAACAGTGCTGATTTGTAATGCTGTTTTAGAAGCTGAGGATACTATTCCATTGATGTATTTGTAACTCAAAAGGTGCCCAATGGTTTCTGTGCAGGGCAGCTGTTGGCTCACATCACGTGTGATATCCATCCATACTCCATGGCTAGGCTTCGCGAACGAAGATTTGTGTATCCATGGCAGTCTATTTAAAGCTACCTCAGGTATTGGTTAGCTTTGCTGCCCTCCAGCCTGTTCATACTTCTCAATTTCCTTTGACTTTGAAATTCAAGGCCAGATGTTTTCCAGCAGTTGTCTAAAGCCAACGAAGTTTTGACATGCGTTTCCACTCAACAGTCCTGTCATATTGCAGGGTGGGTGGGTTGTAGGACAGCATGCTCTTGTCCCCCGTCCATCTTAAGCTTGTTTTCCTAAAATTATTCACCCTAGTTTCAATGCTGACCACATTGCCCTTTGCTTCTCTGTTACTCACTGCTGAGATCAATGGTGTCCCAAGTGCAGGGGTGAAGTCACTGTGAGGCAGTGTTTTTGGACTCAAAGTTATGTGTGAACTTGGCCAGCTGTCCCCTTGCCATAGATGTACCAGTTTATTTTCTCTCAGGGAAAATTAAGAGAAAGGTATATTCAGCTTGTAATTTGAATATGAGTTATTCACTTATCTGATTTAGCATTTGTTACTGTTGACCTAATATGAATAAACCACTTTGTAGTTTAGAGCACATAGTTCTGCAAAGCTTATTAGTGCAGTTGACTTACTAGACTGGAACCAAAGCTGGTAAAATCAACAGAAAGCCTTGTAGTGACTTTAGAGGATTTTTTGTTTGTGAGGTGACTGTTGAGGTGTTCAGGTATAATTTTTAACACCCCTATGGATGAGGCTACATAAAGCTGCAAACACCCTGTTTCTACTGCAGTTGAACTCAAAGCAGAAAGGGAACCTGTAGCTGGGAAACTTCACTTCATATTCTGGTTTATGCACATATGTAGGACTTTGTATCCAGCTTCCAAAACGTATGAAGGTCTCCAAGCTACACTGCTCTGAATATAGCAACCAAAAAAACTCTTATGTAGTCCTATTGAGTCCAGAAATCTGCTCTGGACACCGCAAAAACCCATCAAATTTACTTTCTAATAAAAAGTGAAGAAGTGACAAATTATGCTTTGCCTTACCAAGACAAGAGAGAGGAAGCTATTGACCCAGCCCTCTGGAGACTGCCCTAGTTCTTCAGATGCACATGATATAGATTAATAGGATTCCCTGTAGAGTCTTAGTATCTGCACAGATATGTTGTAGCAAGAATGGTAAAGCTAAGGCTCAACTAAATAAGCTGTGATATTGAAAATAAAGAGCTAAAGGGAAAAATAAAATTAGAAGCTTATAAAAAAAACCAAACAGCTTCTATACTATAAGAATTGAGAACTTCACATTTTTAGGATAGTTGTTTACTCTTTGCCACATCTTTTTAAAATTGTTTTGAATTACAGTAATATTATAATTTCATTAGTACTGCTGTGGGTTTGTCCAGGTTTTCCTTTCTGAAACACATCCATGTGTGCATAGTGTAGTGCTTGCTCTGCTAATATAAAAAGTCTGTGTACTAGGTGGGATGTGGATACTTAATGAGTGTCATCAGACCTGCTGCTTCATTAGGCCTGTTACCCAGGGATCCTAAAATATGTTCAAAAGTTCTTAAATTCTGTCCAGACAAAATTTCCAGACAGAACAAAAAAATCCAGGAAAATGGTTGCTCTAACTACATTGAATAGCTGCCTATTTCTTATTCTAGTAAGAAATGAATACTATCAATACTATCAATACTACTTTCTTTGTAGAAGCAAGTAAACACTGACCTTTACACAGTTTGAAAGTAAAAATGGAACAGCTTACACTCAGAGTAGCCTATCCATCTCTGCTCATACTGGTGGAGTTATTCTGGATTTATGCTACCATTTTTCAGTTCAGAATCAGGCTCAAGACAGAGCAGTGACAGTGGGCATATGCATAAATATAGATTGGGTGGGCTATTTTTCTGTACTCTAGTTACAAAGTGACAGTATTACAAACTAATTTTTTTTCCATATAAAAGAATCAAATCTCATAGCCATTGAGTGCAGGAAATCCAAGGATGTTATTAAGAGGAGACACTTGAGTACTTTTTCGTTATGTAGCTCTAAGCTCATGCCTTCATCTGGAACTGCCATAGCAACAAATGCCACCAATGTCTTTGCTTTGCAGCCACGTTTCCTGAGGTCAATGTTGCTGCTGCCAAACAGACAGATGGCCAATAAGGATATAAATGTATGTCCTCTTTACATCAACCATATTATCTTTTGTAATATATTAGATCAGATCCTCTGTAGGTTTAAGTCAGGACAGCTCCTAGGAGACTTCATCAGCTTTAGAAAAACACTGTCTCCTACAGTGACCAAAGGTCTGGCCCCAGCACCTTACATTATAGCAGTATGGGGAGTGGGGACAGTCCCAGTGTTGATGTAACTTGTGTTTTCCAAACCCTTCCTGAAAGTCTTAAAGGCTTTCCTTTTCTCACTCATCTGGGAGGAATGCAGTGGCGGGTGAGTCTTCCTATTAATTAAAAGTATTCTATTATTATATTTAACATCACAAACTATTTTTACTTTTTGTTTTACATGGTGAAGATACGTGTGTTTGTTCTCCCTTTAGCTACCTTCAAGGAAAAAAAATATTTTCAAAAGAATGAAATAGAGAACAAACTTATGCCCATAAAAACTTCTCAGATCTTTAGGGACTTGCAGATGCACTTTGTTAACAGGAAAAATAGAAGCTTGCATCTATTGTGTATGTGAGACATCACGCTGCTTCTTGGATTAAGCCAACTGAAAATATAATGAATGCTGCCTTTTTGGTGTCATATTTAGATCTCTTTCCTCAAGAATACTGTTCTACATCTTCCCTGGATTAATTTTTCTTTGATTTATTTCTATTCCTGTGCAAATCCCAAAAGTATGCTATGATATTTCCTGTTAAGAGAGCCACTTGGATCTATATAATGTTGTCTTCTTTACATGCAGTAAAATAGCAGTTATTCTAGGCTCACTCTTTTAACCTCCCTGATCAATAAACTTTATATATTTCTGTTTTCTGTAGCACATCAGTTCATCAAGACCTTGATTAACCAAATCTGTTGCATGAGGCCCATATGTCATGCAATAAAGAGCCTGAAACAGTTTCATCTTAATTTTGGAAGGTATTACATTAATGTGTACAACTGAAAGCCAAAACTGTAACCTTTCCTCTAACTATTAATCTGGTGCTAACTTTATGCAGACTTTAATTCTTAAATAACTTCTGTTTTCTCTGTCCAGCACCACCAGAAAGGCACAGCAGGAGGAGGGTGTCTGCAGTGCTCTGCCTCTGATCTCCCCAGGGTGCTCTGGCTTCCAGGCTGTGGCATACAGCTGCACTGCAGCACCACTCACTACCAGAGCCCAGAACCCACACCAAAAAAGCCACAGCTTGCACACAAACACACCTACACAATAGTAAACTGTTCTGCAATTGGTCCTTAACTTTGAAGCAGTTGTGGCTGCACAGGCATCTGAACGCAACTGGCATATCTGTCACCTCTGAGTGCAATAGACTTGGTGTCATTATGACTGTGACAAACAATCCAAGCATGCTCAGCTGCTGATTATAATCACATGCTGTAACCATTTCTCTTGCTATTTGCAAACCCATTGTTCATGAGCTGTAGAAAAACAAAACCAAAAAATGTTCTAGGTGGTAAAAAAAATTGCCTAATTTGCTTCATATGAACGAGAAGGATTAAAAAAAAAAAGAAAATGGGACTTAAAAATGCAACCATACACTGGGGCCTTACGCTCAGGGACTCTATTTCCCTTTAAACTCTTACGAATACCTAGCCATGTTGTAAGGATTTAAATTCCCTGCCTATGTTCTATGTGCACAAGATAGTTTGAATGTCATACAGAGCTCTTAGAAACAGAATGTAAACAGACTTTTTCAATTAGCTACAGTTGGAGTCTCAGAAATCAAATGCTGAAGTGCAGGTCAGTACAGTGTCAAAGCTGTAGGGAATCACTGGCGGTTTATTTATTTATTTGCTGGTGTGACATCCTGTCTTGAGACGAAATTGACACTGCTCCAATTTGCTGGATGAAGGAAATAAAAAGACCTTAATTCTCCCCACACCACAAGAAGCAAAGTGGTGATTTAAGAAATGGGCAGCAGTGGAATGGAGAAAAATGAGCTCCTCCCATTCGTGCAGAAGCCAGCCACTGTCAGGGGCTGATGATAAAAGGGCAGGGGAGGGGGTGGTGCAGTTATGGAGACTAGAGATACAAACTTCTCCAGGACAAGTGAGGGGGCAAGAACTAAGGCTAAAGCCTACACTTTGTCCTCTCTCTGAGATTATGCTGCTTCTCCTGTTCATCTCAGCTTAGATTGGAAATTCAAAGTGCAGCCCTAAAGGACTGCTCTCTTATTTTAGATTTGATGGGTCAGTTGGGATCTGGACAGGCTGGGGATTTGCACAGGCTAGGTCAATGGGCCAGTTGAGTGAGGTTCAATAAGGCAAAATGCCGAGTCCTGCACTTGGGTCACAGCAACCTCAGGCAACGCTACAGGCTGAGGGAAGAGGGGCTGGAAAGCTGCCCTGTGGAAAAGGACCTGGGGGTGCTGGTCATTAGCCAGCTGAACATGAGCCAATGTGTGCCCAGATGGCCAAGAAGGCCAACGGCATCCTGGTTTGTGCCAGAAATAGTGTGGCCAGCAGGACCAGGGCAATGATAATCTCCCTGTACTCTGCACTGGTGAGGCCACAACTCAATTCCTGAGTCCAATTCTGGACCCCTCACTACAAGCAAGATGTTGAGGAGCTGGAGTGTGTCTAAAGGTGGGCAACAGAGCTGGTGAAGGGTCTGGAGCACAAATCCTGTGTGGAGAAGCTGAGAGAGCTGGGGATGTGTAGCCTGGAATAAAGGAGGCTCACTGGGAGGCTTTATCTCTGTACAACTACCAGAAAGGAGGTTGTAGCCACATGGGGGTCAGTCTCTTCTAACAGGCAACCAGCGACAGGACAAGAGAACATAACCTCAAGCTGTGCAGGGGATATTCTGGTTGGACGTCAGGAAGAATTCTTCACAGAAAGGGTAATTAAGCATTTGTGCAGGCTGCTCAGGGAGGTGGTGAAGTCACCATCCCTGGAAGTCTTCAAAAGACATGTGGATAGGCACTTGAGGACATGGCTAATGATGCACATGGTGGTGGTGCTAGGCTGATGGTTGGAGTTAAGGACCTTAAAAGTCTTTTTCAACTATAATTCTACCTTGGAAGATGTTAGAGAGGATCCAAAGGCTGGAAAACTCTGGAGAAATAAACTCCATAAAATGACTAGCACGAAAAAGGGAAAATGCACATGGATAATCAGCAAAATTGAAGGACGCTGTAGGCAATTGGAACATTTCTTTTCAAGAGCAGTTCTTGTGAATAAAGGAGCCTTCCACTCACTCCTCTCTGAGTAAATAAACTAAAGAGGAGATTCCAGTTCTCCCTCTCCTTCCCAGCCTGGCACTATATGGTAGGTACAGTTCGTGCTGTGCTTCCTGACTTCCACACTGCAGCTCAGCAGCCCAGTCTGAAGTTTAAAACTACTTCAATGGTTGCTATTCCTCCCATTCAACTGGGCAGAGAAAGGATGGGCAGAGATGGGATAGTACAGCTAAACTTCTCCCCTTTGAACTGGATGAAGTACTAAGGAGAAAGGGTTCTATACCAGCAGTGATTTTCTTGTTCCTCCCTGTCCCCCTAGAAAAAAAGGAGAATAATGACTTAGACTAGACACTGACTCCTGCAAATTTTGCCATCCTTGTAGGGTATTAGGTCTATGAGATGTCCTTGACCTCATGATCCAGCTCTCCATTTCTTCCCTTGGAATTCTGTGTAGCTCAGTAACTACTCTTTGATAAAATGGATATATTTCCAGTTGGTAGATAAATGGAATGGTTACCTTCCAGTGAGTGAATGACAGGATCTTCATTGCAATAAATAAATGTATTAAAGAGGAGAGCCATCATTCCAAAGGAAGACTACTATTGTGCAGTTGCCTAAATTGTGTATATAAATGCAGTCAACGCATTATCAAGGTAATGGCGTACTCAACATAAATTACTAAGAGGAAGGAAGAACAACAAAAAATAATAGTGATCATTGCATGCAAAAAAGTGGCACTAGCATTCACAACATCGTAATATGGCTTTATTACAGAGTCAGAAAATGCTTTGTCAGAGACAAGCGTAAGAATATTTAGTGCAGCCTTGCCGTAAACAGGCAAACAGAGGGTAAAAGAAAAGAGAAAGGAAAATAAAAGAGAGAATAAAATCCACTTTGTTTGCAAGACAAAGATGAAAGTACATGGATACAGTCCTGAAACAGGTTTAGCATAATGACAATCAGGGAGATTTGAGATGCATACTCAAAAAGAAGATGTATCTTGATAGACAGAGATAGTGAGTGCCAGAGAGAAGGACCAGTGAAGAGCAAATTCCAAGGGGAAAAAAACTAGAGCCAAGTGTGTAAATGTGCAGGCTATGTAAGGTCAGAGACATGAAACAAGCCTAGGGAGATTGCTAAAGACAGGAAGTCAAAGGTGAAGAAACCAGATCAGGACTCTATTGAAATGCTAAAGGAACTCTGAATCCCTCAATTTTTAAAGGAAATATTTGGGATGACAATTTGTGCATTATAAAACTTCAGCTCCTCGAGTTACACAATCATGTGTAGAATTAAATATTTAATTTTAAAGCACAGTTGCTGTAGTTTAAATGGGAGGCAAAAAGGGGTGTTCTGCATAAATCCTAAAGAATCCAACAAAGAAAGGCAATTGTGCAAAAGGAATTTGTTCACCTGGGTATTTTTTACATGATTTTAAAGGAAATAATATAATTTCTGAACATTCATGGTCCTTCTTCATCCCCAGTCCCACTCTGAGGACAGCAATTCAGGAGAGTCAGGAGAAACTTCTCCAGCCCATACCCCTCCACAGCCCAGTGATGACTACAGCAGTCTCACCAGACGTTATATAGATAAGTGTTATGGTGTTTTACATTGGAGACAGAAAATACGTATTCTAAAAGAATTATCCTTATAAAAATTATAGAATCACAGAATGGTGTGAGTTGGAAGGCTCACCTAGTTCAGTCTCTCTGTGAGCAGGGACATTTTTAACTAGACAATTTCGCTCAGAACACCATCCAACCTGACCTTGACTGTTTCCAGGGATGGGGCATCCACAGCTTCTCTGGGCAACCCATTCCAGTGAGTCACCATTCCCACCATAAAAAAATTTCCTTCTTATATCTAGTCTGAATCAACCCTCCTTCGGTTTAAAATCAATTCCCCTTATCCTATCTCTACAGGCAGGCCCTACTTCAAAAAAACCCTCTTTGAACAAAACACATGTATGAACTTATATTCCTGGGGTTACCTCTCTTTTTTAGTTTGAGGAGAGAGGACTATTACAGAACACACAAACACATACACACACTGTCTCACATTCTTTTGAAGTGGGGGGACAGGAAATGAGGGGTTGTGCAAGTGTTCGGATCTCCCTTATGCGGTATGACTTAGAGCTTAACAGCAAGAGGCCTTCTGGCTTCATAAGTAGGTGTTTGTGTAATGAATAAACCACCAAAAGAGAATGAATGATGAAGAAACAGGATGTCCTAGTGCTGTACTGAGCTCATCCAAGGTGGCCCTGTGAGCTGGAGTGCTCTGTCTGGCACCTGTACAGCCAGACGTGGCTGCACCGACTCTGCTTTTGCTCACAGGGACAGATGTCCGCAAAGTCCTGAAAAACGAACCCTCTCCCATTCTCTGAGAAAATGAGAAGCTAACTTGGGGTATCTGCAGCAAGTGGCAAATCCATTTGCTTTTCGCTATATTCCAGGAGAACAGTCTTATTTTCTACTTGGCTACCAGCATCAAACAGCTACTAATAAAAAACCAAAATAAGGTCCAGATTTTTGATTTTGTGCTGTAACAGTGCAAAGCTTGTGAAGTAATATCTGACATGTTATGTCAGGGGAAATCTGGATTCTCCCATGCAGCAGAGAATCAGTGCTGGCTTCTTGGCTGTAGCAGACAGTAAAGAACATCAGTGTGTAACATGTGGAGGTGGACTGTAATTTCCTATCAGCAAGTTTGGGCTCAGAGGGCAGGGAGATGAAGAGCAGAGGAATGAGCAAGAGTACGTATTGTTTTTGCTGTGGGCTAAGCCTGGTGCGGCTCCTGTTGCAGCATGGTGGGCAGGACACTGGAGCAGGCAGAAAAGCCAAGTTTGATAGCTACCTGCATCTCTTTGCTAGTCAAGACTAGAAAGAGGTGAGACACAGAACAGTGTAGTTTGTGAAGGGCCAAGTTAGCCATTTATATGTTTGTTTGTTTGTTTGTTTGTTTATCTACATATATATCTATATCTATATATCTCAGCCCTTCTGCAGACCTTACTACACTGCTAATCCCACTTTCTGTCTGCCAGCACTAAGGCTAGGGCAGTGAGTTTAAGCACAGCACATCTTTGGCTGAGAGTCATTACCAACTTTGTCTTGCTGCTTTTGGTCATCTCAGGCCTGTCCTTAGTCTACCCAGCTGAAACAAGTGGCTCCTCCGGATGAAAACCATCATGTAAGGCTAAATTCCAGATCTTTAGTTATGAAGCTGGGACAGGATGAGACCGACTTACTGTATTGGACATTAGAGCTGAGCTTCTAAGCTTAGCAAGATTAGTATCAGCTCTCTACCCAGCACAAAGAAACTGAGTTTGTCTGGAGTGTGAGTTCTTTTCACCTCAAGAAAATCTGCAGAAAATCACACTCAGTGCAGGGAAGTGATGGTCTTGAAGTGAGAAAGAGCTGAAATATGTTAGGCATTAGTTAGACTCCAGAGACCATGAAAGATGCAGCTATAGCAGCAGCAGCCTGGAACATCTGTAGAGCAGCAGAAGCTCCTAGTATTTTCTTGAGAAGTATTTAGGAAAAAAAGTAGCCTAGAATGAGTGTTTTAAGCTACCTCCCTGGACATGTGAAAGCTCTATACATTGGCTTATTAAATATTACAGTGAACTGGACAAACCCATTTTGATTCTTGTGTGCACTGTGGCAGAAAGCAGAATATCTTTATGCTTAATGCTGCACAGATGTATAATCTGCTTCCATCCTGCTTTGCAAAATGCAGAAAATGTATTATATGAAATCATGTTGTAGAGATAGAGAGATACAATGGAGTTTATTCTTCTTCATAGGCACTGTTTTCATTTAAAGAACTGCTTCAAATTCATTCTCAAATTCCAAAGTTGAGTAGATGAATTAGTGTAGGAGAAAAGTTTCCTGCATTTTCTAATTTAAAGAGTCCCATCCACCCCTGAGAAAATACCAATTTTGAGAAAATATTTTCATTTTCTAAAACAACATTTTGAAACTAACCAAAAGACTTGTTTCAAAATGTCAATGCTTAGTTTCAAATTTCTATCTTAATTCAGACTTAATTTTCTCTAATGCAACAAGGAAATTCCCAGAAAGAAAATGTAATCTTTTCTTGATCTTTGATTTTAGAGAAATCTGCAGAAGAGTAAACTCCAAGGATAATTTACAGTTCCAGAATATAGCTTATTGTTTATGTAACATATAATGAATAGTTTTCATGTTAAAAATTGTGTCCTTGTTATTTCTTTTTTCCCTTTTGACATTAATATTTCATAGTATTAATAATAATGTATCCAGCCTCACAGAAAAACACAAATTTAGATTAAAGCCAGTGAGAAATTTGCCATCAGCATTGATAAGGACAAGATGCAGGCTCAGGTTCATTGCCTCTATAATCTTACCTTACCAATGTGCTTTGGCTGACTGCACATCACCTGATTCACAAGCTGATAATGCAGGATACTCAGATTCCACCATTCTCTTAAATTCAGGCCATCAGGCTATGAATTCATCAATGAAAATTATGACTGGATTTAAATAACTAGAAAAGCTTGTGTATTTTATTAGGAATTAATCAGAAGAGCAAGCCTGGGAATATGATCTATTTCTGTGTTTTGTTAGAGCATTTATATTATTGTTCTCTGTTTCTCCATTTTCCCTCTACAGAAATTTTTCTTTAGCTCTGAGGTATTCATGCCATATAAATCTAATTTTTTTCATACCATTGGTTGTTATTTCTTTTGGTATTGCACTGTATTTTATGTACTAGATTCTCCAATTGTCACATACAGTAGGTAATACAGAGACAAAATAGTGAATCCTATCCACAGAGAAACCATTTCATTGAGTGCAAAGGACCACGAATCTGTAAGTGGTGCAGTTGTATAAATAATTTAAAAAGCAAAGAAAATATATGTGGAATGCAATTGCTGAACATACACTTCCTGTCAAATGTTTAATATTGGTGTTTTTAATAATGGCGTTTGTTTTATTCTGCACCCAGGCTGTTAAAAATACACAGACATACACACAAACACCCATACTAGCATATGATAGCAATAAAAGATGAAAGTACTTTCCTGCATTAGCTGTAGTACCTCTGGCTGACTCACCCTGTCTTTGGTCAGTGTCTTTGTCAGTGAGTGCTTTATTCTCTGAATTTCTAGTCATTTAAATACACTAAGCTAACAGGTAATGTTGCTACCATAAAAATGTATGTGAAAAGCAGCTTCAGTACTTGGGGAAAAGTCTTCTCTCTGTTCTCTCCCTGCTGCTTTACTGAAGACACAGGACATGAGCCTGAGGCTGCATACTAGAAGGTTTCTGCCCTCCTGTGCACAGATGCTGGGAGGCTGAATGTGTTACTGTGTGCAGCAGTTTCTGTGCTGTTAATGGTAAGCAACAAAGAAAAATCTGAGTGTAAAGCCCAGCATATCGAAATGGGAGTTCCTTCCACAGATTAGGAGTCCAGGTGAGGTTTTAGACACACAGAAAATGTGGTTATTTTCTGTTCTGGTTAGGGGAGACTAGCTGTTACAGAGGAACGAAGACACTGCACAGCCACACTGTACTCGGACTCCAGAGAGAGGTCCCTTTCTAGCCAGACTCATCCATGCACAGACCCTCTTCAGCCAAGCTCAAGCAAATTTCTCTGTGGACACTTGTATTTCAGCCCAGGATAGGCTTGTTTGACACAAGCAGTTAAAGCAGCCCCTATTTACTGGGACAGCAGACACAGTTGGTTTACAGCAAAGGAGTCCTAAGTGCACATTTCTCTTCACTGCTTTAGGATAATGCTGTGAAGAAGGCTTGTCTGCCCGGGAGGGTCACTGACCAGTGAGGAAGTGGCAGTACTTTGGTTATCTTGCTGTGGGTGCTTGTCTCATTTATTCCCTGTGAAGGAAATAGAACGCGTTGTTGTGTATTCACCTCACCACCACAATGCAACTTTGAAAGGTGGAGAAACCCCTGAAGCATCCAGCTGGATGCATTGGTATCACTGGTGTCACCAGCAGAGGACATTTTACAACCATTCTGCATGCCACCTCCCACCCTGAACTCTTTGAATGACTAGTCCAACTTTGGCAGAAACAAGAGAAGCATGGGATCTATTAGACTGATTCTCATGTGGGAAGTGACCATCAAATAATAACTGGAATTTAGTAGCATTTGTTGTTAGTAGCATTTGTGAAGGATGGTGACTCTGAAGCCTTCAGTCTCAGACTTCCGCTCAGATCAAGAGGAAAAAACAAGGAGACTCCCAAGTACATCTCCTTTCTCACACAGTTTATGTAGCATTCATTTAGAGACCAAAGAGACTTCTGTGGGGTATGTGTTGAAACCTGTTGTTATGAGATATGGGCATTATATTCTATCCCTGCATATCCCATGAATTGATTGCCTTTGCTGAGAAAGGAACTTCTGAGCATCACTCCAGAGCTGATTTCTCAGAAATCTTTCCACAGAAATTACTTGATCATACTTCCTCCTATAGCACAGGGCCTCCCTACAGCATAAGGATCGAAAGCTGTGCTGTATCCAATTTACCATGTGGTAAATAGAACAGACACATATTCTTTCTGTGTCAGAGTACTTGCAGTAATACATTTTTGGGGGGACAGCTCTTACTGAACGGGTCTTTGCATGACAAGCTTTGCTGTTATGAGATTTGGTCTCTGTGTCCAAGAACTAAGTTTTGTTCTCAGTCTGACTTTCCATGCCCTGGTCCCCTTTCCACTGTCGCCTATCGTTGGTAAAGAGCATAGTGTTGTTCTGTTAAACAGCTCCTGCACACAGTCTGACTTTGTATTCTGCATATCCATAGGCATCACCCGATGAGAGGAAGCATTGTGCTGCCAAGACTGCTGATTGAAAAAATACTTCTGGTCGTGTATAGTGCTATTGTTGTTCAATATCACTGCTTGATCAGCAAAGCTGTATCCTAACTCCTGCTACAACATTCAAAAAAAAAAACATGTATGTCAGCGAGGGATCCTGGCAATAAATCCTCAATGGCTTAAGAGCTGGTGAGTGGCAGAGTGCTGTACAAGATACAAAGTTCACCCCCTTCTGAAGAGAAGACTCACAGGAAGATTTGAAACAACATGTTCTTTCCTGTGAACGTCATGCCAAGTGCTGAGAAGGCACTTGCCTAATGCACTCAATGATGATTTAGCCTATAGAAGTCAGTTGTCTGTGGGTTTACCTTAGCAATGAATGAGCACAGGTGGAGGACCCATACCAGAAAAACTGCAACTCACTGAAATTTCTTGCCCCCAAATTAATTAACAATGCATCTGATCTTCATTTGTCCTTCAAGAGTACCTGGTTCAACCCATATTGTAAACATTACAATACCACAATGAGAGCCCTCTGTACCAGAGTCATGGGATACACTCAGCAGTGCAGTTTCTACTGAAAATAAGTAAGGTCCTAGCCTTTTCATTAAGAAGGAAAGCTTATAAACATGGAGGTAACTGATACAAGTAGCTGAAAACTGTACTAGTAAAGCATATGAGCTACCCTTGTACTTCAGTGACAGTCCTTACTTCAGCCCACTGGATCTGTCAGGAAACACACCCAGGGTGTTGCAGGACAAAAAGAGTTCAAAAGGACACCTAGGACAGAGGCTCCTAGAACTGAGGGAGGCCTCCTGTATCATTTTTCCTAGGTATTACAGGCAATCATGGAAGAAAACTTCAGTGTGATGACACCAACCTCCTCTGCGTAGGAGGAAGGAGCGGCTACCAAGAGTCTAGCTCTGCCCATCAGCATCAGAGATGATAAACACAGAGCCTTCCATTAAAAGAAAGAGAATTGTCATACATATTATACTGTGTTTAGAAGACCCTTTCTACTTGCTCTCCCTTGGCTATGGAAGAAAATTCCCCCCACTGAGTGTCAACAGTCTGTTAGTGAATGTCTTCATAGATCTGTTTTATGTTCAGTGCCTACCTGCAATGTCACACACTCTCGAACTGCATCACAGTCCTTAGAATCCCCAGCTCTTAGACAGCCATCAGTTAGACTAAAAATATTTTACTAGGAAAGGGCTACACCTGCATAGCTGATGAGAAGACTGAACTATAGAGAAGTGACTTTCTGAAGGCAACTCAGCCATGCAGGGTCAGAACTACCCAGTGGAGTCCAGATCTTCGGGGACTTCTAGGACTGGGTAGTGCCTCTGTCACATCTGTGCCACAGGAGTGGTTCTAGGCATTGCAAAGGCCACCTCTGAATCTTTCTTGTGTTGCAGTGAGTTTGCTGTCCTTAACACAGGTAATCTAAAGCTAAAATAGGCACTGAAAAGTGTGAATATAAGCATTTGGATTAATAAAAGCATTTTGCTGTAACTTAGTAGAAGGGTTCTACTGCCTGAAAAGCTGCCACAACAGTGCTTCAGTTAGTTATCCTGTCCCTACACTTGTTCATTTTCCTGTCTTCTTATTCCTTTAGAACTGACTGTGCACCTATTCTGATAATAACCACTCAAATCTCAGCAGAGGCTGAAAACAAAACAAAAATAGCTCAGGTTAACCCTGGGTCATTTTGCTAGCAAGAATGGAGGAAATGAGCTATGGAAAAGAAGGATGGGTTGGAAAGGGAGGGTGCTGGAGCACAACAGCACATTTTACTAACATCAAGATAGCCATCTGAGTGCTGGCAAGACACTCAGATTCCTAAGGCTTGTGTGGTAGATATGTCTGATGACCATGGTAGGAATGAGCAAGAGGATGCTTTAACACTTGTGTGTCATCTGCAAAGCAGTCCTATCAACCCTAATTGTCAAAGCTAGTTAAGTTGGATATCTAAATTAATGATTGTCTTTCTACCCACAACCATTTCCTTAGATGTCTAAATACAATTTACTTTTGCCCACCTTCACTGGAACATAAAATCCACCATACCTGTCTGTGGTGGGATCTCTGGGAAAAAATTGAACTCAGAAACAAAAAGAAGGGCCATATGCAATAGGAGCACAGCTCTCCACTTTTATTTTTGGTTTTATATGCAGCAATACAAATATCTCTGTGATTCTGTGATCTTATTTACTTTGTGATATATTATGGATGTACAACTGCTACCTACACAGTGCAATGAAAATTAAATCTTCACCCGATGGGCTTAGGTGGAACTTGCAGGAAGCAACAGAAATAAAATGTATTATTCATTTTTCATTGCTTATTTGCTGTTAAGGATATAAGAGTTTGCTGTTCAAGTGGCTTATGATTTCAGAGTGCAATAAAAATTAAATCAATGGCCAATATGCCCAACATTTAAAAACAATTCCTTATGAAATAAAACCTTATTTCCTATGGTGCCTTTCCTACCAGGTATATCCCAACAGGTTTCGCATACTGAAAGAATCCAATTACAGAGGTAATAAATAGGAAAGGGAAAGTGAAATTAAAGAGATAGTGGCAGATGAGGAAAAACATAACTAACATGAACAAATGTTTCTCTTACTTGGCTTTGTAAAAGGATATTAGTGCATAATGATTAACTTGGAGGGATGCTGTTGGAATTGGTAAAAACCCTGGCATACTCCATTTTCAAAGGTCACAATCAGCAACAGTTTATCAGATACTGCACTGAAGAATATGCTAATGTTTAAAGGACAAAAAACCAGGCCCATGGCAGCTAATGGAAGTCTTTTGCTTTCACTGTGTGTTGGATCAAATTTGAGCGTACATATTAAACCACTAATATAGGTCTCTTTTTTTCATCTAGATCTCTACATCAAAAGAACAAAACCCCAAAAAGACTTTTTCAAGAATGACAACAAATCACCCAAGGAAGATAAAAACCCTTTTAACTCTGCAAATGTGATGCCTTTCTGGCACTTTTTACTCAGATGTTATTTCTCGAGATACTTGGAAGACAATGTGTTTTCCAACTGTAAAATAAACGCAGTGGGGCCAAAAAAAGGGAACAGTTGTGTTCTTCTGAAATGCAAAATGCACTACCTATGTAATTGACTAATTGCTAAATTAATTCCATTAAGCAATTTTTTTTTCTAATATGGAAGTTTAACTCCTCCTCATACAATGGGAAAAGAGCAATCCATTGTAGTGGAAAACATCAAGCAAAATATTTGCACGGTGAGAGACCTGAGCAGAATGAAAAATGAAAAACAAGTAGTAAAAATACTACCCTTAAACTAACATGTTTCTGCTTCTGGGATAGCCTCAGTCTTCTATCTGACAGAACAAGTATGCTTGCAGATATTTAAAAAAAAATACAATAATATAGTCTCATTTCTGTTTAAGCATGTTATTCTATTTCACAGATAATCAATAATGGTTTTCAAACATTTATGAATTTACCATATTTAAATATGAAATGTGCAACAGGCATTTTTTATACAAAGAAAGAGAGTGATTCTATCCTACAGAAGTAGATTAAATATTTTAAGAAAATCATGGCTGAGACAATCATTACTATTATAATATTCAGAAGGTAAAAATGTGGGAAAGAAAAAAGTTATTTAAAATAAAGGGAAACACTAACATGAAAATGGAGTTAAGAAGCTAAGGCAAAAAAGGAAAGTGCATGCCCAGTGGAAGCAAGGTAAAGTGACATGGGAGGAATATAGAGATGCTGCTTGCCACTGCAGGGAGAAAATTCATATGGCCAAAGCTCAACTGGAGTTGAAGCTGGCCAGAACGGTTGGGGTACAATAAAAAGAGTTTTAAATACATTATTGACAAGAGGTAGTGCTGAAATGGCATCAGCCTGTTACAGGGTGAGAATAGACATCTCACAAACAGGGACATAGACAAGGCAGAGGTGTTGAATGCATTCTTTGCCTCTGTCTTCAACATGGAGGACAGATCAAGGGGATCTCCCTGCCCATGGAGGAACAAAGCTGTGAGAATGGTAACCTCTTAGTTGACCCTGAAGTTGTGCAGGATCTGATCTAAAAATCCTCAAAGAGCTGGCTGATGTCATCACAAGGCCTCTCTTCATGATTTTTTTAGCAGTCTTGGGGACCTGGAGAGGTCCCAGCTGACTGGAAGTTGGCTAATATTGCCCCACTTTTCAAGAAGGGCAAGAAGGAGGACTCTGGAAACCACAGGCCAGTCAGTCTCACTTCAGTGANGAAACCACAGGCCAGTCAGTCTCACTTCAGTGACTGGCAAAATTATGGAGAAGATTATTCTGGGAGGTATTGAAAAACACCTGAGGAGCAACAGAGTCATCAGTCACAGCCAGCATGACTTCATGAGGGGAAAGTTCTGATTTCCTTTTATGACAAGGTAGCCCA
>VZRE01013877.1:3689-53578 GCA_013396775.1 Cephalopterus ornatus
AGGGAAGCTTGAAACGAGACTCTCCGTCGTTCCTCCTGGCTGTCTTCCATTGGCTGCACCGTGCGTCCGTCAGGAAAAACTGCACAGCTATTGGCTGGGAACGGGCGAGGGGCGGGCAGCGGGAGGGCATTTAAAGGGGGCGGGGCCTACGCTCCGTGGGCTGAGGGGCCGCGGCAGTGTTGAAGGTGGCGGTTCGTGCCTCAGCGCGGGCGGTGTACGGGCGTTTCACCTCGAACCGGCGGGGCAGAGCAGAGACCAGGAGGGGAAGATTATCGTACGGAATACCCTCGGAGGAGACTTCGCGACCCGCTGCCTCTCGGCATCGTCCCCGAGCTGAGGGACACGCGAGCAGCAGCCCCGGACCCAGCAGCCCTCTGCAGCCGAACAGGACGCCCGGAACATCCGCGGGAGATTTAACGGGCTCCAGGGAGCGGAGCGGGAAGGGCAGCGGGGCGCTACTGTACAGGCAGTTTGCTCAGTTGCCGGTCATTACACTTGCTGAGGGAGTTCAAATATGTTTCTCCTCTCGGCAGGGAACCAAGTCCTCTAAGCTCACCAAAAAAGATGCGGCAACCCAGGCAGAGCTCCCAGAAAAACATGCAAAACCTGCCAAACGCCATGTAGCTGCCCGGGCTTCAGGCCGTAGGGAGCGCCTGAGCCTCTCGGCGTGTTGTACAGAGACGGCAGCAGATGTGAGCAGGCGGACGAACCGCTCAGCCTGGGAGCACTTACGAGACGAAGCAGAAAGGCTGAGAAGTATTAGAGAATCAACGAAGGAGACAGACTCCTCTGGCCTCCCTAAGACAGGAGCAGCCACCAGGAACAACCTCAGATCAAGGGGATCCTCTGTCCATCCCCCAGCAAGGAGCAGGTACCAGCTGTGAAGGAAAAGCGAATAGAGGGTAGTCCACACTCAAGGAGGAAGGCAAAATCCTTCTTCACCCACCTCACTTTCCCCTTATGATATCCTCATAGGCAAACGCAAAAATCGTGGGTTGGATGAGTGGACAGTGGGCTGGATTAAGAACTGACTGAGTGGCAGATCCCAGAGGGACACGATCACTGGTACAGAGTTGTGTTGGAGCCTGTCACTAGTGGTGTCCCCCAGGGTTCTGTGCAGGGCCCAGTATTGTTTAACTTGTTCATCAGTGGCTGGATGAAGGGGCAGCAAGTTTGCTGATGACACAAAGCTGGGAGCAGTGGCTGATACCTCAGAGGGCTGTGCTGCCCTTCAGAGGGACCTTGACAGGCTGGAGAGGTGGGCAGAGAGGAACCACCTGAAATTCCAGAAGGGCAAATGCAGGTCCTGCACCTGGGGAGGAACAACCCCAGACACCGGTACAGGCTGGGGGGGATCTGCTGGAGAGCAGCTCTGTGCACAGAAAGACCTGGGGGTCCTGGTGGATAACTACCTGTCCCTGACCAGCACAGTGCCCTGGGGCCAAAAAGGCCAACACTTTCAGCTGAAGGTTTCATTTCATGGCTCCACAGCTTTCCACATATATGCCAAGAAGTAAATTTAGAGGCATAAATTTAGCAGCATACTTTTGTCTTGAAGGCTTAAAAAACCCCAACCAAACAAAACCAACAAAAAAGCACCTAAATATGTACTCTCACTGCAATGTCTTGCTCTCACTCTTCTGACCCATTCCTTATTTTTTTACAGTCTTCAGTTTTAGCCATTAAGGGCAAAATTAGCTAATCTGTGAGAAAAGATTCCGTACCAGCTTTGACATAAGGCAGAAAAGATTTAAAGGTCTCTTATGCTGCCAAAGGCTCACAGTCTGCGGAGGGGAGAAGCTGCACAGAAAGAGCTCAAACCTGGTCATAGCCCAGTTTTCTCAGTGAACAGGTGGGAGAGACGAGTCCTCACTCTTTGGATGGAAAGGAAGTCTCAAAATATTACTGGTAAGGCTTTTGTTGAGCTTTTCAGAACATTTCTTATCAAGAACACACTTGCAGTTTCTCAAAGCAATGTTAAAGCTGCCTTTGTATGTTACAGAGATCAAAATGCTAAAGGTGTACAATCCTCTTTGGGCCTCCTGTTCCTGAGTGTCCTGAGGTGAAAAGGTGTTTCTGGTTAGTGGTTTTATAAAACGTGATGGCCTACAACCAACTCCCACAGCTGAGTTCCTGCTTATCTGAAGCTGTGAATGGAAAAAAAAAACCCAAACCAAAACCCAAGAGATACACTACCCTTTTTTATTGTATCTTTTTTTGGTGGTGGTGGTTGTGATTTTTCTGGTGTGGTTTGTTTGTTCTTCTCTCTTTCTCCCCCTTGTTACTGGTGCCCACAGCCAAAGACAGGCCACTCAGAACATCCAGTCCTCTTCGCCACCTTTCTAACGCTCACCATGAGCAGACACTACTGAGGATGGAAGCTATCAAACAAAAAAACCCAAACAACCAAAACCTCTTGCCCATGGTGAGAATCATTAAAATTCTGGGATGGGAAATGCCAATGGGAGTTATGACACTGATTCCACTGCAACTAGAATATCACATCTGAAGGCTTGGCCTTATAGACAAATTTGAGTCCCCGTCCCCCATTATGAAATAAATAAAGGTTAAATGGAAAAATCTGAGAGGGCATGAACAGCAAGGAACACACTGGACCTAAGTTAGACCAAGTATTAGTATGTATTTATGCACAAGAATAAAAACAGCTTTACAAGTTGAAATGGAAATTTAAACAGAGGAAGTTTACCAGCTTTTGTATATTATATTAAATAACCAAAACACCTTTTTCCAAAATTGGTAAAGAATAAATAATATAATTTACAATATGGTACAAAAAATAATCAGTAAGGACAGGCATTCTGCTTTATACATACACTATATAGGTATATTTATAATCTATAAAACAAATTCACATCTCAAACAAGCCTGAAACCTTAGATGATATGGCTTAACTATTGTTAAAAGAAACAGCATTAAATTTTGCTGCCAGAACCATAAGCTCTAAAGCAGTTATCATGTTTCAATAATTAATGATAACTTATTGCCGTAGTGCTTGCCAAGGTTTCACTTAGTTAACATTTACAAATTGCTGTGAAATTAACAGATTCAAAGTTTTGAAAAAGTTAAAAAAAAGTGCAGTACTTTTCTTATAAATGCATCTGAAGTCTGAGTATAGAAAACAAAATGCAACTGAATTTCCACTCTGGGATCTGCAGTCAGTAAATGAGATGTCTTTGTAGGTTAGATTTAATTCAAGCCACGTAATTCAATTTAGAAATATTGGGGGGATGTCAGAAAAAGGCTGAACAATGCCATATGAAAAACAATTAGTATTCCTATGCTTAGTAGATTTAGTGATACTGGATAAAATGGATTGTGTAGGTGATCAGGATGCAACACCCAGCAGAACCTCCGTCAGTGTGTCCACGAAACCGGGTGGACACAACCCTGTCTGTGACAACAGACCCTGAAGCTTCTGCCATTCACCTCATCAGCTACTCAGAACTGCCTGATGATAACCACTGAGAGGGGAAAGCCTAGCCCTGGAGGCTGTTAGTGTCCATCTGTCCTCCCCAACATCTAACTCCCAGTGCCTTGGAAACAACACTCCCCACCACCGTGCAGTACCTCGGAAACAATCCCGCGGCCATTTCACTGTCACTTGCTTGGATGTTTGCTTAGGCTGACACTGTTCCACGTACAGATTTTTTTACTGCTGTTGGAGAAGCTGAAATAATTAAAGTTGAAAAAGTTTTCAGTTTTACAAAGAAAAACCCCTCCCACACGCACCTACTTACATGTGTCTGTGGATACACCCCCAGTTTTTTGCTTTGTCTCGGGCACAAACTGATGATGACTACTATTGTAAAGCACAGCCACCTAAAGTCTAGAGCTGGTCGGATCACAGATGTGTTTAAGTGGCCTTTCACATAGTAAGGGTAACAAATTCTGCATTAATTCAGCATTACCACAATGATCTCAATTATTGTTAATTTTTTCCCTGGTAAAACTTGTCCTGAAAGGGCTTTATTCTTAAACTGAAGTTTGCAAAGCATTTCATTTCTGAACTCAAATTCTGCTTCATAATGCCAACTTTTAAGGGGCTGATGCCAAACACATTTCTAACCCCAATACTCTTGAGTGCAGAACCAAACCCTGTCATTTACACTCTGTTACTACTGGGTGGTCCATGCCTACTTGCTAAGGTTCAGGGTATTAAGGTTTTCTGGCATCATCAAAAATACCCACTTGTGCTGCCTTCATTCTGCAATTGTTTCCTTCCCCCCTGGGAACTGAGTGGGCTGAGGCAGGAGCTGACAGCTCACTATGGCACAGGCAAAAAGCCCTCCCAGATCTGGATGGAGTACTCTGCTCTCCATTTTGGCTGCAGGTGCAGCAGAGCCAAACCCAGTGTCATATCCGCTGCACTGCCAGCATCAGTAGGGAAGATAAAAAGTTTGTCAAGCTACAAATACACTGGAGACCCTCACGCTGGTCTTGCAATATTTAGAAGTTTAAGAATGAGAATTCATATTTCTTTTTATACAGTACTTGATTAGAATGTATCGCATTTCCTCCTGCATATTTTGTAATCCACAGCCACTGCCCTCTACTTTTGTCCTGCAAATCTGAAGGATTTTTTGAGACATAGCATATAGGAAAATCAGCATGAGTAATATAAAGACCCAAAGCCAAGAGGAAACAACCTGGGAAAGCCTGGACCAAAATACAGATCAACTCCAAAGAAAACTGAGAACTTCTGGTGGGAATGACTCTTGAAATTAAGGGGGTGTCCTCTCCATACCACGGGGGATTGCTCAGAACAAAACAGGCCCCAGCATTCATTTTTGTGACAGCCTTCAACTTTTCCTATTCCAGGTTTATGTGATTTCCTGATAATTGCATCAAACAAGGGTCTGTAAGAATAATGAAGGAGAAATAACGACAGAAGGACTCAGTATCTCAGAGGACCTACAGTGAGGGTGGGAAGTCAGCCCACAGCTATGAACTTCTCCATTCTTCTAGTCATGACCTTCCCCCTTGCTAGTGACAGAGATGTGTCCTCCTGCTGTACATCCAACTATACTCATGCTGGGTTTAGACACTGGGCGGTTCCTGTGTCACACAGCAGAATGCAGCGACCTGGTACATGGCCTCTTGGAATGTCAACCAAATCTCACCCCTTTCTGAGTGAAAGAGGAAGGTTGCTCTGGGCCACACAAAAAGTGCATCAGAAAACTTATTCCATTTTCTCCTAATGACAGAAAACATAAGGCCAACTCCAGAGCAGCTAAAAATCATCTGCCTAAAGCAGGGTGAAGGGACTGGGCAAACAGCAAACACAGTCAGTGCATCATGAGCAAGGTTATGAGAGACTCCCAGTCAAAGAAATGCCTTGTACAAGTAGCTAAAGGCAGGCAGAACTACATCCACCAAGTATAGTGCAAGTTGGGAAATGAACCCCTGATAACAGCCTAAGGGATGGAAAAGGTTTGTTTATTTATTAATAATACAAAGTTGAGGTTTATATAGGATCAGCCCCTTGGATAAGTTCAGAGCTACTCAAACCAGCCAAGGGACATCCTCTAACTGGAGAAGCAGACAAGTGCTTAAAAAAGGGGCACAAGGGTATTCTTGCTCAGGACTGGCAGGAAGGGAAATAGGAAAAGTCTCCTGAGTTATAAAGCTAGAACTGACGGTCAACCAGCTCTCCAGAAAGTAATCTGATATCCTGTTGAACCCACTGGAATCAGGATTTGGGTCTTTCCTACAGTAAAACACAACATTAAATGCATAGGGATTTCAGAGAGGGAGTGCCAGACCCACTCATGCCTGGGAGTGACTGAAATGAAGAATGATGCCCTGAGGTACTACAGAGCACTTGGAATTCACAGAGCAAGGAGGAAATAAGGAAGGACTAAGGGATTAAGCTACGGCTTGACACCTCTCCTCTTCATGACACAAAACTGATCTCAACCACTTTAGCATTAACCTAATTTAGCATTTATTCCTACACATTACGATATTCTTTCCTATTTCCTCTCCCAGGTAAATCTTCAGTTTTTGTGAAGAAAGATGGCAATATTTACATGTTTCCAGCAAAGTCAAGAGTAATTATGACACAGCTTTTCTAGTGTAAGCTCTTGCAGTGTTTCCTGACTTAAAAAGCAACCGTTCTTCAGGGAAAGCAGGAAAGCACTCTCCCCACTCACAAGGTGAACTATGCAATGTGCTGAAGAGTCTCAAAGGTGAAGAATGTGAGTGTAGTCAGGGTGATGATGATTCTGACGTGATGGGGTTTCAAAACAAGAGGATTCCATGCAGTGTGGGAGGAGGGTGGACTAGAGCTCTCCTACCAAACAGGCAAGCAGGTGTGAGCCCCGCTGGAATGGTCAAACAGCCAGACAGCCAAATGAACACAACAGTCTGTAGGAACAGCACTGAGGAGTGGCAAAGCCCTGGGCAGAGTGCAAGAACTTCAGTTTGACTGACTGATAAGAAGAGTGCCAACTAGGGCATCTCAAGATGGTAGGGTTCCCCTACCCACCCCTACCCTTCATCCCCCACAACTTCCACGTGGATCTGAAAGCACAGCATTTTGATCACTACTCAAACAATAATTCATGTAGGGGAGCCTGTGGCAATCCCTTCCCTACTTGAGCTGCTTGCTTAGGCCATTCCAAAGTACAAGTCCAGGACTGTCCCACAAACTTGCCATCTTACATCACTGATGCAGGGACACATCATTTCCTGTAATGTTATTCCCTGTATATTGCACATTCCAGGACTTCCAAGTACTTCTTCAGACCTCTGAAGCCAATGCTTCTGTTAGAAAGAAGCACACAGGACAGGGACAACTGGACCTCAGCTGCTGCTCTCCAACCCACCCTCATCAAGATCCAGCGCTGCAAGCTCCAGCTCAGCCGAACAGTCTGCACCAGCCTGCTGGTCACACCCTCACTGAGAGAGGTCCCCAGCTGGGGGACCACCACCTCCTCCATCAAACAGGATCTCCCTGCGAGTTGGCTCAGGTATTGACAGTTCCTGGGCAAGGTCATTAAAACGGGATATGTAATCTATGCTGTTCTCATTCATCATGCAGGCCAGCTGGGAATCCACCACCTAGAAGAGACAGGAGAGAAGAGATGACCTACATGTCAGTAGAAATTTCACAGAATCACAAAATTGTTGAGGTTGGAAGGGACATCTTGAGAGCATTTTATCCAACCATCTCACTCAAGAACAGGCTGCCCTGCACGTTGGGCAGGTGCTGAGTCTTCCCATGAATGAAGATGCCACAACTCTCTGGATACCCTGTTTCTGTGTTTGGCCACCTTACAATAGTTTTCTTGTGTTCAGGTGGAATTTCATGTTTCGAATTTTGCCTGCTGCCTCTTGTCCTGAGAAGAGTCTGGTTCCCTCAGCTTCCTTCCCAGCCTCACCTCGTATGAAAGATACACTTCATCTCACCTGAGCTGAGTTAGAGAACAGCTCTTATTCACAGCTAAATGGAAGCTTCTTAAAAACCCAACCACCCATAGTCTCAGTGGACCTTACCTCAGCATTAAGGTGCACAGGTAGATGCTCTAAAGACATTACCTCTATCATAATAACTGTGTTTGTAAATAAACCTTGACTCTGCAGGACACTTAATAAAAAGTCATTAAAAATTCTGCCATCACTTAAGCCATTTTAAATACTTGCTTTCTCTGAAGACCCACACAAGCCCACCTCTCTCACAACTGCTCTGGTGTGCCTAACACAAAGGCTCACACCATTTTCTTCTAAAGGCAGCTGGTAATACCAGGGTCTGAAACTGCCAAGGACACACTAAATCAGCATGAGTTCACTGCAGCTCCTGGTTAGAAGGTCTGCACAGAACCTCCTTTTCCAAACCCAAAGGGTAAGAGAGGAATTACATGTTCCTTCCATTAGAGCAAGTCCCGAAGCAGTTACAAAGTATGTGATGTTGCACTGAGATAATGACTGTAAATGGTAGAGTATGTGAGACTGGAAGGGACCTGAAGAGGTCTCTAGTTCAACCTCCTGCTCAAAGCAGGGTCACCTCTGAGAACGGACCAGCTTACTTAGGGCTTTATCAATGTGAGTCCTGGAAAGCTCTGTAGACAGACTGCACAACATCTCTGGGCAACATGTTTTCCTGCCTGCCTATCCTCAGGGTGAGAAACCTTTTCTTTAGATGTAGTCTGAACCTTTTTCAATTCAGCTTTTGCTTGTTCCTCCCACCTCCCACCACCACTCTGTGAAGGGCCTGGCTACATCTCCTTGATGACCTTACTGTGGGGTACTGCCAGGCAGTAGGGTCACTCTCACCCTGAAGCCTTTAGACATCACAAGTGCTTTGACCCCTGCTCACGCTGGTGACCCTCTGATGAACTTGGTCCATTTTATCTCTCTCTGTCTCCTATATTGGGTGCTCTAAACTGGTCACAATATTCTAGACATGGTCTCACAGCAGGCAGATTAGACTCTACTACTCTACAGAGTACAGTGGGTTAATCATCATTTTGTTCAGTATCCTGGCCATGCTCCTGTTAAAACAGCTCCCGACACTGTTGATCACAGATGCCCCAGGTCACGCTCAGCTGGTGTCTATTAGCATCCCCAAGGGCAGCAGAGCTGCTTCCCAAACAGCCAGTCCCAGCCCATATTGCTGTGGGCTGTATTGTCCTTCCCAGGGCAGGACTTTACATTTTCCTTGCTGAGTTCCATAATGTTCCTGCAGCTCATTCATCCTGTCTGTCCCTCTGAAAGGGAGCTCTGTCCTAAAGCATGTCACAGCCTTAATAACTGCTGGGCTTCATTCTACCACTTAAAAAGAGTTCAACACAAAGGGACAGCTCTGCCAACAGAGACAATAACTCAGCAGCACAGGACCTTCTGCCATTTTCTCAGGTAACTTCGTATTAGCCATCTCCTGTTTCTTCCTTCTGGACCTATTTATTTTTTCCTACCAGCCCTCCAACTGTACTGTAGCTGCATCACTGTTGACCTTTCTCTCATCTTTAGTACTTTCAGTTCCTGCTCTACAAAGCAGGACACACAGAACAGAATTAAATCTCTCTCTGTCAAAACAAAAGTATGTCCAACAGGTGAACACGACCTTCCCCACCAAAAGGAATATGCTCACAAGAGCTTCTGACATCAGCTCTGGTGCCGACTACCCCCAGGTCATTTTACATCTCTCTGTTATGACTCCAGTGCTCTTCTACTGAGCTAGAGCACAGGTGTCAAAGCACCTTTGCCTCAGAAGTATCTCAGGACGGTCTGATGGACAGTACCCAGTAACTGCCCTGCAGGAGGAAGCAGGCTCTGAGTGTAGTCTGCTGACGTACCTCTGCCACGTCTGCCAGAGACCGCGACACAAAGGAGTCCCGCGAGTTCCCATCCAGCAGGCTGGGTCCCAGTAAGGAGGTGCCACTGGTGTTCCCACCAGCGGTTGGCAACATTTTTCGTCCCTTCTCTGGGGAGATGAAACTCGCTACAAAGAACAGGCACATCAGTAAGTCACTGCACCGAGCGTTTGCAATCAAGAGGATAAAGAGGAGAAGGAAGCAGGAAATGGAGGACAGACATCCATTTCTTCTGCCTCTTAAAAATGATGTGTTACCAGCATGGACACCATCAGCACACTGCTAAGAGCAGGGACACTCATTACACTGGCACCATGAAATATTAATGAAAAAAACCCCAAACAACCAAACCACCACCAAACCCAGTGACCTCATGTCTTTGAGATAGTGCTTGCCAAGCACACAACAAAGTCTATTTCTCCAGCAGAAAAGCCAAGGGCATCTTTTCATTTTGGCACAACAGCCCAAATGTCTCACCCTAACTGATGAGTCAGGCTCCAAATAGACTACAAAGAACTGCCAAGGAATTACTTGTCCCAAGGTATGGGCCATAATCTAGCAACGGGATCTTTTCAGGAACAGGCTTGCAAAGACAATGTATTCAGGGCAACACTGTGAAAATGAAAGCAAGAAGTAATGGAATAATTCTAGAAATATCCTACTGGATATTCAATTTTCCAAAGGATTCACTTCTGATAAAAAGTGCCCTTTTTTTTTTTTTATGGGAAAGCACTTTTTGGGCACTTCTCTGCATCTGGACACTTACAGAACAAGCTGCTCAGGGAGGAGTCTGTGGAGTCATTGGGGTACCACTGGGGATCGTGGCTGGGAGATGCAATCCAGTTCTGCTGAGGACTACTGGATGGGGACGGAAGACTTTTGGAACTGTCACTGCCATTCAGCTTTGCAGGAGAGAGAGAAACACCTTCACCTGTAACCAATGTCAGGGGGCACTGATTCAGTCAATGCGGCTACAGGACACTGCACCAACTTTTGTTTAGAAAGGAAAAAACCCAAAACAAGCCCCTCACCCCTATATGCTAGAAAATAAAGGCCAAGCACAGAATTTTATTTGCAAACAGATATTTAAAAAAAAAAAATCGCACAAAAAAAGCACAACCCAAGAACTGCTTCCTGGAAAAGTTTCTGCTGACGTGTAAGATGACATTGATTTGTGATTTTCTTTTAGGAGGCAGACTTTAGTTAAGCTCAGACTTACTGTATTGGCCAGAGCTGATGGCTATTTCAATGATGGAATCACTGATCTGAGTGGCAGGTTCCCCTTGGGAAAGCACATCTTCAGGTGGTCCAGGCAGGGAAATATCCAAGAGAGCAGAAACATTGGGAGGAGAGAGCCGGGTACTGGAAGCATCTGATGAGGGAAGTGGAGGGGTGGACAGACCATTCTGGAGAGGAGTCTTGGCCAGTTCTGGCAGAGAAAGGACTGATGTGCCCTATTAACAAGAAACAGAGTTAATTGTTCATAAATTTATGAAGAACTTGGAAATCTAAAAAGCACAGCTTAGCTCCCGAGTATCAGATTAAAACCAGACTTCAAGGCGAAAAAAAAATCTAGTAGATAATATTCCTAAAATTAGAGGAATATATTATTTATATAATAAATTTGTATTATTTTAATGAAAAATATCTGTAAGCATGAACAAATATGCTTCAGCCCATATCCTGCCAAATCATCTGAAAAAACATTCCAAAGAATATTTAAAACACCTACACAACAGAAACAAGCATCTTTGTATAATCATAACATTAACATAACTTCGATGAATCTACAAGAGAGTTCCTAAGAAATATGTATTAATTTGTATTTGTATAGGCAAAAATCCTGTAACTGCTTGAAGGGTCTTTTAGACTGGTAACTCGCTTTTTACTCACACTTTACAGCCAGACTTCCCAAAACTCAACTATCTTTAAGGAGTCTCGCTACCTCATCTTAGAACTGTAATTTTGTTTTTCTGATGTAGTTTTCCACAGCTGTCCTGAGAGCAAGAACCAGAACCCAAGGCCCCATTACCACAATAAATGTCTCACAGGTTCATTTCTTAACTTCTGTGCTATAAAAAATTTTTCCTCTCCTTTATGCTCTCCAGTCAAACTAATTTGATCCTTTTCACATGCAGGTGTCACAGGAAGGGTGGAAAAAGCTTCCACTGTAAACAGAACAGCCTGTATTCTTAGGCTTAAGTATCCAACACCAGGTCCTGGATCCCACTGGAGAGATAGGTTGGGGACAGGATGACAATGCTCCCACAACTTAGGTGCTGCCACAGTTACTCTTTAGGTATCTGTCCATGTCTTACTGGATCCAGCATAAAGAACAGAGATCCTCTGGACAGGATTCTGGCATTGCAATCAGGCTTTTAGTCTTAATATTCCTCCTTCAGCAACATCCAGGCAGCAGGACTGCCAGCTGCTGAAACCTCTCCTTGTGATGCCTAAAATACATACGTAGATAGAGCAGAGCAATCATAAACTCCTCTGCTCCACCAAGAGATATGTAAAGCCTGTTTGTCCTTCACTGTCAGCCTCACTGTCATTTTAGGGAACAGCACCCACACATATTTAAACAACTTTCCTGAATTTCTTTACATTTCTTCAGATGCCAGGGATTTCATTCCCACCGGACAGTGCCAGTGGTGCACGATTACCTGGGGACATAGAGCTTAAACCAGCAGCACCTGTGATGTTCTCAGAGAACATTTCCCACTCCACAGCACTGATTTCTCAGCACACACTGTACCTGAAAGCCATCAGGAACTGCCTCCTGCTGAGGCCGTGTTGGCAGGTTGATGAATGGCACCCGGCACCCAGGGCCTGAGCCCTGGAACACAACAGAAACCATGTGAGTGACCAGCTGGGGAGGGAAGGACAAGGGCCTATCATGGTTTATCCTCTTTATACATCTCATGTCTTTTAAAACCATCCATCAACTCCCTGAGAAAGCGACGAGGACTGACACGGTCCAACATGTATCTTGGTCTCAATGAAAGAAACAGCAAGGAGATATCAGAGTTCCCATTCCAAATACATCCCTAAAAGTCCACGTTTTGTGCCAGATTTCCTCCTGAATTAATCTATTGAAATGCCACCTTTTTTAGTTTTAAGCCAGGTTTCTGGATGGCCAAGTTCAACACTCATAGCTGCAAACCACTTTACAGGCTAGAAATCTGCTCAGTGAGATGATGATTTGATCCCTCAACCCCAAATTCACACTACACAACAGACTGCTTTGCCATGACAGCAGTGCCTACCACCAAGCCTCAGGAGAAAGCTCACAGAGGAGTCATAATAATACAGCTTTTTGACACAATGAAAGAGTAAGAGTCTTAAGCACTTGAAAAAAAGCTAATTTAAGAGCCTCTGACCTCCACAGTAGTGATGGAGCTTCCGTTCTGATGTGCTACTGCTGGTTCCTGCCCTGTCACCACCGCGGGCACTGTGTCTGGTGACAGCGGAGACACACCTGGCAAACCATCTGCATCCAAGACAGGCATAGGGCTGCCAGGGATAATGCCAGCACTTTTAGCTGCCAAGTCAATAGCACCTTGTGTAAAACAAAAAAAACCAAAAACCACATTACAAGCCTTTTCTTCACTTTGCTGTGCTTCTCTAAAAGATGACGTTTTAAAATGACTCAGAGTCAAAATTTAAACCACATAAAAAGTGGCAACGGGAACACTCGATCAGCTGAGTCAGCTGCTCCTCTGCACCAAGGGTAGCATTGCTTTTAGCTTAATGGTTTAACTTTTCTGCCCTGTTTCAACCTGTCACCAGGTATATCAAAACAGATGAGAAACATGCCAGTTCTCCCCCAATCCTTTCCTCCTATATTTTTGCTTTTTTGTCCTGCAAATTGGTAAGTATTTTGTTACGCAATTTCTAGAAGTTTCCTATGGGTTACTAGAGGGGCTCTAGAAACAACAGAGCCTTATTTCGTTACCTTGCCTCTAGCAGCCATACAGACTCAATTTAAAACAAGTTGTTGCAAGGGTCAATCTCACCTGGACCTTTTAAAATCCACTTCAAACATGTGAATGTCTTTCCATCCCAAATAATCCTCTAGGTAAAACCTTGAGGCAGTCACTGTTTTCACCTCACTAATCATTCTAATGATGGGACCCACTCTCTGTTGCAGGACAGTATCTGCCTGGGGGGCACCAGCATGGCTTTTATTGCAGAATTTGGAATGACTTACTAGACAGATGGTTGGTGGCCTGTGTTGGAAGAACTTTGGGCACAATTGGACGAGAAACAGCAGCTTTAGTCAGTGAGGACTGGATTGGCCGAAATGAACCTCTCCCTAGGGAGAAGGATTAATACCTCTCAGGCAAATGAAATCTAACACCTTTAAAGCAGAGCACAACACAATTCAGTGGAAGCAAATAAATTCCAAGCAGCAGCAAGCCCCAAGAATGCAAGTGATGGAGATGATGGAAGAGAGCTGAAATATGATGTGAACTAACCAGTGCCTTGCCACAGACACGCAACAGCAAGTGCTACTGTTCTCATACTGTCAGTGAAGACAACCCTTAAGGTCTCATGCTGGCTTTGATGGGGGATCACCTGTACTATCACACCTGTACTCAAGAGTGTACCAACAGAAAAGGACACATGGGCAGTGGATTGATTATACTGTATGAAATTTAGACAGTATGCCAGGTACTAGAGAAAGTCTAATATAAAATCTAGACAAATGATTACACACTGCAGAACAAAAATTTCTAAGTAATTTTTTCCAAATTTTGTCTCCCTGTTGAGAACTCCTTGCTTTTCCCTACTTTCAGTATTGGGAAATGGAAGAAAAAAGTTCTATCACAAGCATGATTTGCTCAACAATGATCCAGAAGAACAATACCATCACCCTGTGGGCTGTTGTTTTGATATGGCATTTTCCTCTTTTTGGAAATTACTCCTTTATGCAGCTTTAAGGGACACTTTCCAGACCACGGAAGCGCTAAAAGAGATGCAGACTCACCTGTAATGGATGAGTTGGATAAGATAGAAAAGGAACAGACATGCTGGGACGGATTTCCAGATGGCCTGGGGAGCAGTGTTCTCTATGCGAGAGAAACAATAAACCAGAACAGATTTAAACACAGAGGGTAATGCTCATCTTAGAAAGCACAGAAATTCATGAGACCATCCAGAATAAGCAGAGTATTTCCACAGCATCACCACCATGCAGCAGACACAGCAACAAGGTCTGTGTACTCTTGATAAAGAAGTTACAGATAGGAATAATGTATTTTCTCTGTCAACTACTACAAGAGAAAATTTCCACGTGGAAAATTCTCAGAGAAATGCTGATTAGAACTATATTCCTCTCACAGAATTACAGCAGTGATCTTAAGGACAGGACCTAGTCTCTGTGCAAACTGATCTTCCCTTAAAATTGAACCCGTGTGAACTAATGAGACACCTGTACGTACTTCGGAGCTCTTAAAAAACAGGGAATCGCACAGATCTCAAGATCCCAGGACCAAAAAGCCCAGGGGTAATTTTTGAGTCTCCTACTCTTATACAAAGCAGAGGAGACAAAAGGTATATTGGCACTTGGGAACTTTGCTATCTCCACTAAGTTTCCGCTACTTGGGTTTCAGATTTCTTGTTTGCTCCCCTCCTGCCCATGGTGTCCCAGTGGCACGTGCCTTTTCCCTGAGTTATCAGAGCAGTCTGAAGGAGGGCAGTGCCTGTTTGCCGCCAAAGCACCACGACAACAGGCCACCTTTTCCATACATCTCTTTGCGAACACCATTTTTTCCCCCGGAATCATTGTTCTTTCAAAGTGTGTTATGGTTTATTTCACTACAGAGGTCTATACCCACCACAGTTTAACAGCCGCTAGTGAGCAGGAAGCGTATCTAAAGGGAGATCTTGTTGTAATAAACACTGCTCCAACACTGCCAGTGCAGGACAGCACAGGGACATGCTGCCTCTGCCTCAGTACCAGCAGGCCCAGGCAGCAGAATTTGCTTCCAGAGCAGAGGCTTTTTCATTTTTCCAAACCACCTCAGGCACTGGACTTCTGCTGTTGTTGATATTCCTCATTCAGGGAATGTAACATGGCTGGTTACACCAGAGACCAAAATGTCTGTTCCTTCCTATGTTCAGCTTCACTTTTCCCACGGATGTACAAGGGAAATTCAATTTTTCGTTAGGTTCAAATCACTGTAGCCTTACTGACACCTACTCAGGGAGCAAAACAGGCATTCATACTTTGCTCTGACCTGTACTACCAACGGCTTCCGCAAGTGCCTGTTCCGTAACTTCCTGGGCTTCGGCAGGAAGAAGTCCGACTGCATCTGGACAAGAACAGTATTACAAAGTATTTTAAGCATCCAGACACAGAATAAACTATACCCCCCAGACTCTGACTGTCAGTAAAGTTGACTCAAAAGTTAATTAAAATACTGTGGTTTGTTTCAGACGGCACAATATCCTTTCTGCTACAGTCAGAACATTTTCCATCAAGAATGTATTTTTTCTTTATGGAGATAAAGCTTTCTCCCCAAAAAAGGCACTTCACTACTTAACTACTGCAGCTTCCTATGAAGTTGTTACTGAGATTGTATTTGACTTAAATACAGCAATGAGGTTGTGTTAAAATTAGCTGCACATCAGAAGGGCATCAGTTTTTGCTAAACCTGGCAAATATATTTGCTGGAGCAACTTAATTAGAGAGTGAACCAGTTTCATTGGGCTGTGTGATGGCATTCAAACTCAGACCTGAACAGGTAATGTCACTTCAAAGCACAATTATATAGTCCAAATCTGACTCATCTCCGCTAATACAATGTTAGACTTGAGCATCACAAGAAGCACTGCACCCAAAATCCCGAAATTCCTGTGACACCTCCTGGGAGCTGGCTCAGGCTGCATTTTCCACTCGGTCACCTCACTTACACTGATGGTGTCCAGGTGCTGCCGGAAGGTCAGCTCTGCTTCCTTGCTGGGCAGGAACAGCTTCCCATGGCGGCTGTTGGGGGGCAGGGTTGTAGGGACTGCAAAGAGCCCACTGTCGGCCTCAGTGCTCCCAGAACTTGAAGGACCAGCCACCAAGAGAGGTCTAGGGAGGTTTCTCAAACCTGGAAGATTTTAACAGCAATTCAAATGAGATGAAGTGAAAACAAAACAGGAAGTAACTTTCTAGTAACTGAAGGATCATAGAGCTGGGAATAAGGGCTTCTGGCTCTGCCACCAGCTGTGCGTGATCCCAAGTCAGGAATCTCTCCATACTTCAGTTTTCCCACCTGCAAACTGACAGTATTTACCTGCTTCACAAGGATACCACGAACATTCACTTGCTTTGAAATTCTTGGAAGTAGGGGGTTAAATGCCATTTTACACTGCTAAAGTAACTAGAATTAAAGCCCTCAGATTTCAGCCCCACACAGACTGTGATCATCAGTTATCTGTTCAGTTTGTAGGAATACTTGAGGGCCTATCCCAGTAAACAAACTATATATCCACCACTCCTTATGTAGGGGAAGATAATACAAACAGAGACCCATTACAAACACAGCATTAAAGATTTATTTACACTCCCCACCCCCCCTTTTCCCACAGTAATTCAGAGTTCAACCTCAATAAAATTATTCTGGTGGCAGAGCAGAGATCATTTTACCAAAATATCTTCCAAAAGGACTGTCTTCAAAATGCATTTGGCACAATGAAATAATGGCAGCTGGTCTGAGTAAAACTCTTCTGTTTACATTTAAGTTTAAAAAATACAGTAGGATTTCCCTGCGCTGTGCCCACCCTGCAGGCAGCCAGCTCAGGTGAAAGCCAGCACTGTTAGTCTGTCATTCTGAGGTACTCAAGACATGGACCTGCCTCTTTCCACACAGAACAGTGGGTTTCCTTACTCACTATGGCAGAGATATGCAACACTGTTCAGAAGTGTTCTGAAGAACATCAAACTTTACTTACTGAACAAATAACCTCGCAGGTTTTATTATCCTCCTGTTTAAAAGACAAAATAGCCACCTCCACCCTGCTGCTCTAGATTCTTTTTTCAAAGGTTAGTTAAAATTTCAGTGTGCTAATGTACCAAAAAACAATTAAATGCAGAGAAACACATAAATTTGTGCCTCCTGCCTGACCAAATTACTGCAGTAATTTACTAGCACTGTGTGAGGATACGAAGGAGCTCAGTAATTACTGTATACTATAGGTTGCAATCTAGACCACAAAGAATCCCACTTTAGATCCACAACACCCTTATCAGGGCTCACAAAAGGGATTCAGTTTATCTACCAAAACAACCCAACTCAGGGTGGGGATCTCAGACTGGGGTACCCTTTTGACACCCTGGAATGCATCGCCAAGGCCCAGGCAGAGTTGCTGAGGGGGTGAACTAGCTCACTGGGTATAACAGTTGTACTGAACACACTTGTACTGCTCCTCTGTTCCCGAAGCACTCAGCTGAAGCCAACGTGGCCACCTTTGATACATACAAAAGCAGGAATAACATAGTCTGTGTTTTCCACTTTGCACCAAAGGCTACCTGCTTCCTAATATGTTAAAGCACAGAGTTATTTGTAACCCAGTGGTGCAAATCAAAGACTAACATGGACAATTATGTTTGGTTTTGAATCACAGAAGGTCTATTCCTACAGAACAGGTGTCTGTTTCCAGGGGATCACATACAAATACTATTATTTTCTTGCTTTTGCTGCCCAGGATCCCCAGTGGATGAACCCTATCCTTGCTTAAAATGCTTCAGAAAAAAATTTCAAGGCATTAGAGAAGCATGCAGTACAATCTCATAAAAATGAATGTTGCAAACTGAGGAAGTTTGATTCTACTTCAAGTCTGACTGAAAAAGATTTAAAAAGTCCTTTGAGCCTGTGGATCTTACTGTGGATTTATCTGTTTGATCTATTAAATTATTGTCTTTTACTAAATATTTAAGTAATATCTTGCCTAGAAGTCAGTGCAGTGGCGCTTTAGACAAAGGTGAAACTGCTATAATGTCATTTTAGATGAAAACCACCCAGAGCACCAACTATATTTTACAGCACCAGTTAATCTGGTCCATTGCTTCTTACAGCAGGGGTGTGAAAAGGACAGCCTAAGAATCACAACTGATCCCAGTAACCCCAACACCTTCACAGACTTTCCTAAAGTCATAAACATTTTGTGACAAATGCAACTGGACTGAAGCACAGAACTGAAATTCTTGGCCTTCATGGCTGGGGCTCACAGGTTACAGCAGCTGTACCTGCTAGTAAAAGAAAAGGTAATTCATAATCATTCTATATCTTATAATGACAGAATCACAGACTGATTTGGGTTGGAAGGGATCTTAAAGCTCATCTAATTCTAACCCCACACCTTCCACTAGCCCAGGTTGCTCCAAGCCCTGTCCAACCCGACCTTGGACACTTCCAGGGATGGGGCAGCCACAGCTTCTCTGGGCAACCTGTGCCAGGGCCTCCCCACCCTCATAGCCAAGAATTCCTTCCTAATATCTAATCTAAACCAATAACGGCAGGATGGCACAGGAAATTTTCAGTAATTATTTATCAGCAAACTTTACATCACATATTTAGTCACCTGCTCCATAAGCCGATGCTCTCCTGAGATCCCACACCCTGTGCCAGTCAGCTTGTGCTGGTTTGGGCTGGGAAGGAGTTCATTTTCTTCAGTGGGGCTGTTTTGGATTTGTGCTGCAAACAGCGTTGATGGCTCAGGATTGTTTTGGTTACTGCTGAGCAGGGCTTACACAGCCCCAAGGCCTTGGCTGCTCCTCACCCCACACTGCCAGCGGCTCGGGGTGCACAAGGAGCTGGGAGGGGACACAGCCAGGACAGCTGATCCCAACTGAGCACAGGGCTACCCCAGACCATTTGGCATCATGCTCAGCATACAAAGCTGGGGGGAAGAAGAAGGGTTCAGTGAAGTTCCTGAGAGTAAGAGCAGTCCTTTTTCATCACTGGGAAGTTCTCTTCACAGTGTGAGGTAGTAATGGGCAGATCTCTTCAAATGGATTTTTGGGAATACTCACCTGAGGAGCTGGAAGCAGCACCAGGAGAAAAAGTCTTGTTGTTGCGAAGGGCAGACTGATTCCGTGCGCAGCCTGGACTCCTGGTGCTGATGGCAATCACCTTCCCCGGGGGAGTCAGGGACTGCTCCTCCTGAGCAGGCTTGATAGGGGATGTGGCAACGGAGCTCATCTCGGGTGTCTGCAAATGCACCTTAAATGAACGCTGTGCACTGGTACAACCATGTCTTGTGAAACTCACTCTACTCTGGGAGCCTGGCAATGAAAATCTGACCAGGATACTTTTTCAGTACTCTAGGCAACACCTCCTAGCCGGGGATGTGGGGCAGCTGAAAGTCCCTTCCTACCCATTCAGCAGTGTTAGATGTCACCAGCTCACCATCATTCATTATGTTACAACTGGGTTAACACTCAACAAGCTTCACACAGTGTGTGCTGGACAACCCCAGGATAGAAAGAAAAATAAAAAGTGTAGGTTTTAATTCAATGCAAAACTAATTTTCATAAACTCCATCCAGAGGGCTTCTCTGATGGGAAATACATCTGGACAAAAACATTTTGCTCTTAATTCTAATGAAGTAGAGTTTTGAATTTTCTCCCTTCCTTCCTCCTTCACACTGTAACACAGTACAAACAAGAGGCACATGGCAAGGCGCTTCACTAATTTTCCAGGCCTATCCAATTGTTTCATTACCTTGTTTAAGCTGTTTTCTAGAAAACAATCCCTTTTAGGGAATCTGTGTGCAACAACAGGCTTAAAATTACCCCCTTCACTCAAATGCAATGCCATTTGCCAGTTTGTTTTATGCTGGTGATCTTCATTTAAGCAACAACCGCAGCAGAGCTGGCTGTTACAGATTATCTGGAGAAAATAGCAGGGATGCACACAATCAATTCTTCCTCTTAAAGTACCCTGTGGCAAAAATATTATGGTTCCTGTCATTATTTGATGAAATGCAACTTTAAAATTCCTCCAGTACTTTCAGTGAGGCAGTAAATATGCTCCTGGCCTCTGGAATATTAGTGCCATTACATTCATGCTGCAAGGAGAGTGTCTTTTTCTGAAACATAGCAAGAATAAAGTGGTATTTGACAAATATAAGGGTGTGTTCCTTCTTTTTGCTGGAATGTATGATATGGTACACATCTGATAGAGCTGCTTTATTGTTTAGTAGCACGGTGCTGCTTTGATTAAAAAAAGTGACAGGGAAACACATGCAAATCATAATTGCTGTTTTTTTCTGCCCCCTCTTCTCCTCCTCTCCCCCCAAGTCTCAGGGATGTCCCTCTTTATAGTTTGTGATTGTTTTATCATGTCATGTCTAGCTGTCACCTGTGTCACCAGAAGTAGATGCCAAAAGAGGAGACAGTGACCCAGATCTGTGAGATGTCAGACCAAAAGCCTTTGCAGTTTAAACACAGTCTATATCTGGAGCTGCATCTGAACAAAGATGGGTTTAAATTTATAAAATCCTTCATTCTATGTCTATAAAATCAGGATCAAAAGGAGCTTTGATGGGGGCTAAGTCTGCACCAACAAAGAATGATTAAAGAACTTTGTGTTTGGGAACAGGGATACATTTGCATCCTGGGGTGGGATAGGATCTTTAACTCATCATATCTCCATCACAGGCATCTGAGCAGATCTGCTGAACTTAGTGTCTTTTTAAAAGGTGTTTTACTAAGTTTCAATGGGCTGCACTAGGTGGAAATGGCTGCCCACGTATCACAGGGCAGATCTTAAATACAGGTTACAAAGCACAAGTAGAAAAGTATGTTCATTGCCTAAGGTCTGCCTAAGGAAGAAGGTATTTTTCTGGGACTGTTAAACAGCTATCCTGGAGTCTGGGAACTTTTACATAAATCAACTGTGGCAGGCACAGTTCTACTGCCTCTGCTATTCCAAAGAAATACATTCTTTTCACTCTCACACTTCATGTAACTTGAACTACATAAACATTGAAAACCAAGGGTTGCAGTTTTCATGCAGAATATTCTCATCCAGGCTCCATTTCCCACAAAAGGTGGGACCAGATGATCTTCCAAGTTCCCTTCCAACCTGGGCTGTTTTAGGGTTCTGTGAACCTAAGAGAGGACAGAAGGCACCTACCTCACCTCACCTCACAATGGATGTTACCAGCAGTCCCATTAAATGTTCACTGGAACACCACAGAGGGTCACAGCAAACCAGGAACTAAAAGGCAGTGTAAAAAGCATGTTGAAGCAAAGTCCACTCTGTAGCCAGCTGGGTTGTGGATTTCGGGTTTTTTTTAAACACAGGAATCTCCAAAGATCTACACAAGGCTAGTTACTGATTTACTGTGAACATACAAGTGGGCAAAATTATTCCCCAAATCAAACTAGAGTTATGTATCTGGAGCATGAACAAGAGCTACTTACTGGTTTGGGATTGACCTCAGTAGAGATGAGTTTCAGAAGGCAGTTCAGGAGTCTCTGCTTGTGAAAGGTGGGACATGCAGGGACAGCACTTGACTCAGATGTTTGCTCTCTAGCACCCTGGGTTTCTGGCTCCAAGACAGCCAGCCAGTCATATTCCAGCTGCAGCTTGTTCGGTTTGCCCATCATGAGGTAGACTTCAGCCAGTGTAAGGCTCTCAGAGGTTCGCAGACTCCATCCTTCTTCTCTGACCTGTTGGGAGAGCCGGCTCGGGTCATCCTTGAGAGACTTGGTACTGGATTGTCCCTGAGGTGGAGGTGGAAACGAGGAGCCCAGCTTCTCTTGAGAATCCTCCATTACTGCATCCGTGATATCCTTGGTACAAGTGTCAAGCTGCTGGCCCTGGCTGTGGCTGGCCTGAGTTTCACATCTGGATGGGCCGCTGCCGGGGGAAGCCACACCACCTCTCAGGAGCTGGGAACAGGAGTCAGACGTCTCTGTGCTTCTCCCGTTTGGAAAAGCCACTGGAGAAGCATTACCAGCTGCTGGAGCAGAGTCTTTCCCATGCAGTTTGTCTGTGCAAGAACATTTCTCTGGGACGATTAGGTCCTGGCAGGACTTCATGTACCGTGGGAATGGATCGAGCAAAGAAAGCTCCTCCACGTCAGGGATCTTGCTGCAAGCACAGGCTGTGCTGCACGAGGGCAGCACAGCTGCCTGATCACCAGCCAGGACTTCCCTGCCCTCCACACAGAGGGCCACTGAGCTCAGCTTTTCCTGGTGCCCTCCTGGATCCTGGAGTCCAGAAGGTGGTTTCTGGAGGGAATTAGTGATGCCAAGATTTGAGGGTGTTCCTTCCACCTGGCCAGGCTCTGGAGCACCATCTTCAGTGCTTGCAGAAGCTTCAGCTGTGGGCTGGGAGGTTCTGCTGGGCTCTGTAGTGCTCTCTGCTCTCCCCACACCCTTACCCTCTGTTCCCCGTGGGTATTTCAGCTGTCCCCTTGCTGTCCCCTGACCACTCTGAATGCCAAGGATTTGGGCAGGGGGGAGTAAGTGAGAGTCTTTTGTGTTCTGTTTGCATTTGCCCGTTTCCTGCCAATGCACAGTGCAGAAAGCCTTGGAGTGCACCACTCTGGCTACCCCGGGAAGTGGAGTGAGGGTACAATTCTCTCCTGGAAAGAGATGGAGCATCACTTTCTCCTCTGAGAAGCTGCCTCTTGTTTCTGAGTCTCTGGAGTCTTGAAGCTGCTGTTCTTCTAGTGTTTTACGCTAAAAAGATGTGTCAAAGAATGTAACAAACATCTGCCCCTTCCAAAAAAGCACCTGGGAGACTCTTTTGTAAGTTAAAAAAAAAAAAAAAAGGCAAAAAAACCCCCCAAAAAATAGTTGATCAAGGACGTGTTCTCTATTCAGCCCAGATATTAAGACACTATAATCAAAAATAATGTCCTTTGTGGTGACAGAGACTACAGCAAAGACCTGCTAAAAGCACAAACTAAATCTCCATTCCAGACAGAATTACTTATCTCTGCTTCACACCCCACTGTAATTGTTAAAAAAAAACCCCACCCCCAAACAACATATCCCAAACAAAACCAAACAAAAACTCCAACGTCACCGCACAGCAAAGCAGCCCCTCCTTTCTGTGCAGCAAACTCCACCTTACATGTCCTGAGATCCTTTGAAGTTTCAAGTGCTATGCTGCTCCTTTTCCAGGCTCACAAATTAAAGAGAAAAGCCCGAATGAAAGGCCCAAGAACAGGATAAAATAAAACAGTCAGGAGAACAGAATAGCTATTAACTCACAAATCCTTCTACTGCATGGATCAGGGTTCAGAGGCCGGGACACCCCAAATGCTGTTTGTCTCTGACAGTGCACAGATAGAAGCAGCTTGAGAAGAAGCTTAAACCTTCATTGGTGAAACTGCACAAAGTGCAGTTCTTTATCTGCCCTTAAACTTTTTGCTGAAATCGGAAACAGAACTGTCAGTTATTATCCAGGCTCTGTGGGGGTCACCCATCAATAATGAACCAGACTAAGATCACTGTTTGAGGAAATGAAGCAGAAGCTTCATTTATTCCTCACTAGCTTTCACGGGATCATAGCAGAGAAGAGTTGAGGTCAAAGTGGAATGTTGTGGGATCTCCCATGAAAGCTTCTATTAGTAATGCTGAGACTGACCTCTACCTTTACTGAGCAGAGACTGTAAATTTATGAGGTAGATTAACTTTTCTGATACCAAACTGAACTTAGAATCGGAAGGGAATTGCTCCCAGGACACACAGCACACGGAACAGACCAAGCAGGAAAAGGATACAATCCGCACTTCATGGAGAGCCCACTTCTGCTTCAGGAACTCAATGAGGCTGGAGACCTTCCGGTGTAACTCCACGATCATCCTGTATGTGAGAGAAACAGAGCAAGGGAACAGAACAAATGTCAGCAGCAGTTCAAGTCATAGCCTCAATGCTGGAAGGGGAATTCAGGAATAAACTGGCATTCTATAACACCAGCACAGAGAACACACCTACTGCTCCCAAGCTCTGAGGAAAAAACCCAACAAAACCAAAAACACGTTATCCCATAACTTTAAAATCTAGATAATTCATAACTATGACAACTCACACAATCTAAAAGCCTGTTAGATAAACCTGACTGCCACAATTCAAGAAAGTAGTTTTTTCCAGATAGAAGAACATAGGAAAAGACGGCAGGATTTAGGTGAACTGCAAAAGTGTAGGCAAGACACAAAGCTACCGCAAAGTATAGAAAGAAAGACAAAAAGGGGCACAAAAGACTCTCCTTTACTTTTTGAAAGCATTTCACAAAATAAACTTAATGCAGAGAGGAGAATGGAGATTTTTATCATGATCTTTGGTCACTACACTGAAGTGTATTTGAGCGGTATTTGAAAGAACGCCCAACACCACAGGCCCCATGTTTGCTGCCCCAAGTTCTGGAGTAGTCTAAGTACCAGGATGAACAGCCACTGATGACACTGGAACAGCAGCATCAAAGTCCTTTTGCAAGAGACAAGCTACAAACACCTTCCATGCTGCTCATATCACTGAGTGCAGGCGCAATATTCAAAGCCTTGGTACAGGCACCTCTGACCACTGTGCAACTTCCCTCCCCTCTGTCTATGGTACATTCAGTACCAACTTTTGTGGAACCAGCGCTACGACCTCCATTTTATTTGCAGTCTGCTCTGACAATAAGTGGCACAAAGTATATTCATTTCCAAAGCTCCTTCATTACTAAAATTAAAAGACATGAAGAACACTGGTAATCTAATTTTCCAGTGTGATAGGTCATGTTCATGAATCATGCACACTGTGGCTGAACAAAGGCTTCAGACCAAGTACATTTAGGCCAACTGCATTATCAAAGAAAACCCTGAACTCCCAGGGACCTGCGAGTTTGGAGTGACAGGAGCCAGAGTGTGCCCAGGTGGCCAAGAAGGCCAATGGATCCCGGCCTGGCTCAGGAACAGTGTGGCAGCAGGTCCATAGAAGTGATTCTTCCCCTGTACTCAGCACTGGTGAGGCCACCCCTCAAGTGCTGTGTCCATCTCTGGGCCTCTCAGTTCAGGAAGGACATGGAGGGGCTGGAGCAGGTCCAGAGAAGAGCAATGAGGCTGGGGAAGGGACTCAAACACAAGTCCTATGAGGAGAGGGCTGGGGTTGTTGAACCTGGAGAAGGCTCAGGGGAGACCTCATGGCTCTCTCCAACTCCCTGACAGCAGGTTGTAGCCAGGTGGGGGTTGGTCTCTTCTCCCAGGAACCAGCAGTAGGACAAGAAGGCTCAGTCTTAAGCTGTGCCAGGGGATGTTTGGGTTCAGTATTAGGAAGAAGTTTTTTACAGAGAGAGTAATCAGCCATTGGAATGGGCTGCCCAGGGAGGGGGTGGATTCTCCGTTTCCAGAGGTATTTCAGGTGAGACTGGATGTGGCATCAGTGCCATGGGCTGGGAACCACGGCAGGGTTGGATCAAGGGCTGGACTTGATGATCTCAGAGTCTTTCCCAATCTGGCTGATTCTATGATTCTATGAAGAAAGAGGAAGGGGCTTGGATGCTGCTCATCTATTTCCCTGTTCTACTCTGAGCAGCACAATCAGTTCTGTTACCTAAGCCGGGGGTTCTGGGCAAGACTCTGCACTCGGGCCCACGCATGATTATTCCGTGGCTGCAGCTCCACAGGGACCTTGAGAGGGAGTCGTACTGGCTTCTGGTCCTCTTCATCACTCACACCTGAGGGAGATGAAGCACAAAGGGTCAAAGCAAGGACAACGCAGTCACAACACTGTGCTCAGTTATATGATAAAAACCACCAGACACCAGCATCACCTACAGACGACCCAGGCAGCTCAGCTTCATCATTGGAGCCTGCTTCCTTAATTACCTTCTGTTCCAATGTGTTTATTCCTATCCTTGGACACTGCAGCGGTACTGGAGATTCCAGCTGTGCAAGCAGTGTCAAAAATCAGGTGGTCGGAAACTTTGAACAAATACAGTATTTCAGACCTTCTGAACAGCCTGATTCTACTTACTCGAAAACAAGGAAGAGGAAGGAAAAAAAAATCAAACGAAATCACACATAACTGAATGGGAGAAGGTAAAGAAAGATCGAAAATGCTCAATGCTAGACACCATAGTGCTGCTAATTCACTGGCAAAAAGGACTAACCTGCACACAGTGAAAGCACAGTGGGTAAAGCAGTAGTGAGCTTATCTGCTGTGGGTATTTCCTTTCCAGCTTAGCTAGTGAGAAAACTGGGTGGGCCCTGAAGTTACTGGGATTATTCAAGCAAACAGGCCAAGACAGACAACAGTGACATATCCGTGCCCAGCACAAATATGCAATAGCCCAAATTTCCCTGCCAGTAATGGACACACCAGAACAAGCCCACTCATTCTCTATTCTTCCAACCATCTGCTAAAACACCCCACGTTCCAGCATCTCTTACTCACCATCTGGATCACAGAGTTTCTTCAAAGCCCTGCACATGGGAGCTTTGATACGCAGGTTTCTGCCTTTGTAACGAACAGTTGTAGCCCTGGATACGTGGAAAGAGAAGTACTTAGAGGCACCAGTAACAACAGTTCCTGAATACAGACATACCAGGGACACAGAGCCAAATATGACCACGGCTACAGGAATGAACACAGGAATGGAAGGCTCTGCAGTGCAAGTTCATGAGAGCATTCAGTCTTTTCTGTCACCTTACTTTTCACTCTGCAAATGCTACTCGTCACCCTCCTCTTCCAGACTTTCATGAAACACTGGGCTGTCCACTCAGGGAGGGACTGCTGTTTTTATCAGTGGACCAGGACTGTGTTACTTGGGTTGAAGAGCATCCACACAGACAGCTGCTTCATAAAAGACAACTGGGTTTGCTTTAGTCTCCCCTTTATGCTTCTGACTCTTAATTATAGGAATAAAAAGTCTGAAGTTTTTGCAGATTCTTCCATTTGGAAATATCCCCACCTCCTCTGGTGCAGTCAGGAGGTCTAAGAGCTTGTGCGGGAACCTGAACAAAGTAACTTCTACAGTACGATTTGGCTTCAGTATCAGATTAGCAGTTTCAAAGATCCTTAAAAGCCAGAAGTCATTTTTATTTTCACACAGTGGAACTACTTCATTTCTTCACTCCATCAGCCCTGTTTTCTTTTTAGGGACTTCAAAGGCAGGAATTGAGCCAAACCAAGTTACTAATGACAGCATTACTACCCAAAACTTGAAACATGAAGCATCAGCTAGCATAGAAGCAGCAGGATCAAACACAAGTCCCTGCAGTAAAATGACAGAAATTCTAGGAATTAGAAAATATTTCTATGCCATAAGGAAGACATCATTAGGCAGGAAGAACACTTGTCTATGGTGCTAAGAAGGAAATTTGCAAAAAGGCAGGAGAAGTGAAGCCAGACCTGAGAAGATGGAGCTGATGGAGTGAACAACTTTCATTTACTGAGCTGTGAACTTCAGATTCAGAATATCCCAGGCTGGAAGGGCAGATTTTCTTCCAACTTAATCCTAAACTGAATTCTTGGAAACAGGAATTGTTTGAAGATAGGTGGTCCCACCAAGTCCAACAGTCATTCTCTGCCAGTGTAAAGACTCTTAGAGAAGGGCACAGAAACCCTTGTGGGTATCTAATCAATGACATAAGATAAGGATGAAAGGTAAAACCTCCTTCCGTGCATTGCAATGGGTACCTTAGCCTTAACACAGGCGGATCCATATTCTCTTACACAGATCCTTAAATAAAGTGTACATATGATTTTATCAGTAAATCAGCATTTTTAGAAAATAAATATCCTGAAAACAAGCTGAATCAACTAGCACTCTCTCTTCTTTTTTTTTAATGTACAAATAAACCCAATTTCAATACAAGTGAGGACAAATCAGTACGAACCCAAACTCACTTATGTCAACAGGGATTGCGATGTATAAAACCAGGAAACTCAACTACAAATTCTGCTGTGCTTGAATTTAGCCGGTCAGTGTTAGGACAACTTCTCTCTTAGCTCTGAATCTGTAGCTGGAGAATTTCCATCTTTTTTCACAAGCCCAGACTTTGGTCTCAGCCACAAGTCAGAAGCAGCTGCCCAGTATCAAAGTGCCCGGTAGAGATCCTGAAGGATTGAGCAACACCTAGAGAGTTTGCAGCAAATAAAAACTCTAGCTACACATTAGGGTTTCTTTGTAGAGTGCTTATTATCATCTCCTCCAAAAACAGTAACTGAAAAAACAATTGAGGACTACCACTCTTCAACTTTTACTGTAGCTCCCAGAAATCACTCTCCCTTTTACGCTGAAGGAACACATTCTCAGGATTCACGCCAAATACCTCGTGCCTTTAACTAAAGCGATTCAGTGAAACTACATGTACTTTACTACCAGTAATGCAGTCACCACAGTAAGTAATTTTACAAAGGTCACACTGATAGAAGATGCACAAATACACCCAACTGCCAGAAAAGCAAAGTCTGGGAATGTGACTGAACAGCTGTACAGAAAACAATGATGCTGCATGAACATAGCCAAGTGACTGTCTGCCTTGTTCCTGCAAGGAGTCCACTACAGCACTACAGCAACCTCAACTCCTTTGTGAAGCCCATGCCTGGATGTTCCCTCCTGTTCAAGTGAAAAACACAGGTTTCATAATTGCCTCATACAAACCCCAATACAGCCAGTGAAAATCACCCAAAATTTCAATGTACCTTGGAACAGGTTTCTAAATTGCAAATTTACACTGCTTTAAGACAGCAAATTCTTTTGAACTACTTATGCAAGCTGAGAGTCTCCTCCTTGATTTTAGCTATTGCAATTCCTTATTATCAAATGTGCCCTTGAAGCATGTGACCGAAGATTCAGAAATAGCATTATTATTGTTGTTGGTGTCATTATTACTGTTATTGTTACTACCTTGACAATATAAGGGTACAAGTGGAGAGAAAGATTATTTTTTTTAGAGTAACTGATACATCTATATAAAACAGATAAGCTTTGTGGAAATTGTTCCATCACATGAGTGGAAGGTGACTGAAAGAAGGGCCTGGCTGCTCAGAAGGCCATTTGATCCATCTCAAACAGATGAGCTAACTGATCAAGAAAAACAAGGAAGAAGAAAAGTGCTACTGTTAATTTTTCGCATTTTCTATTTCTCGTCAAGAGCCTAACTAATTGGTCATAAAGCATTTATTGTTGAATCAAGATTCCTGGCAGTTGTTCCTGCTCAATTTGTCTGCCACCTGCTCAGGTGCACCTTGGGCTGCAGGTACCCACCACCTGTTACCACCACAGAGCAACTCACAAATGAATGTGGATCAGCATCACAAACCCCTTGGTCCATCTGTAACTGTGCTTAAAGGGCAGAGACATGACAAAAAAAACAACCCACCCAACCAAAACCTAGGATAAAAGCCACGAAAGAAGTGTGAAAAATATAAGTATATTATGATCAACATTTTCAGGGAGTTACAGATGGCCCCCTCGGCCAAAGAGCCTTCCCAAGGAAATGGAAAGCAGTAAAGAATCACTCCCATCCTGTAAAACTTTTGTTTTACACAAAGCACATTCAGAACCTGAACCAGACAAAGCAATCAGTCTGTCTTTCTTACCTTGTGCTATAAAGAGCCTCCCAGTTTGGAGGGCAAAAACACAAACACCACCAGACACTGAGCAGTGCCATGCTTAACTGCTGCATAGTTACAGTACTTCTTTATTTAGGTGTTTATTGTGGTTTGTTTGGATTTTTATTTTAACTTATCCAGAAATCCTACATATTTACAAAGAGATCAAGAAAATATTTGTATTTGCTTATATTTAGTTTTTTATTAAAGTGTTGCAAAACTAACTTAAATAAAAATATTTCGCTCCTAGAAATGAAACCAAAAAAAGCTTCAGTTCGTTTATTTACACTAGTTACTGAGCAGTTCTGATATAGTGCCATAAATTTTTGTTTCTTGTTACATATCCTAATCAGAGAATCCAATGACATAATACATGCATAGTAGAATTAAAATGCTGTAATAAAACCCTCAGCACAAAGGACTGGACAGAGTGATCCTGTCTTCAAGCAGCTGGTGTGGGCCAGCGTTGACCTGAGTTTGCTGAACTACTCGGAGCAGCTACATTTATAAATATCTGACCTTTAATCTGCGAGACCCCCAGTTTTTTCAGCTACACCTGTCCCAGTGGCTGTGGTCCAGCCTCATTTACCCATTACTGACATTCTGAAGACAAGTACAGAGACGTGTAACAGCAAATGGCCTGAACTGCAACAGCCCAACAGGAACAGGTCACACAAAGACTTTGCCAGCACTTGCCATAGACAGATTTAAGTTTTCAGGCACTACTTACTATCTGTGACCTGCGTTATAAGCTCAGCTAGGAAGCTCTTAAGTATGGTTTTCTTATGAGTCACTCACAGGATCATTTGTTTTTCCACACTCTATCAAATCAGTACAGAAACCAGAGATGCAAAACAAGCACTGAATTAGAGCATGTAACTCCAGGGTCTGGAGCCCTCCTGCAAATAAACTGCCAGGTAGCTCCTCACAACCTCAGCCTCTCTCCAGCTTTCTTACCAACGAAATGAGGCAAATGTTTACCTACTTAAGGAGCAGATCATTAGGATAATGCATATTCACATTCCCCATTTTTAATCACTTTGGATTCGCTTTCCCTCACAACTTCCCACACAACGACAAGCCTTACAAAGTGCATTGCACTCAGAGGAAGAGCAGGAGCTTCACGCTTGAAAGAAACACGTTATGGACTGAGAACTGCTTACAAATAAGGATGGGGATCACAAAATTGTACCATCACTGAGCAAGATGAGAAGTTGAATCGACTGGGACATATGCAATGTGTTTGCTTCTGGGAGCTATGAGGTTGTCCTGAACATGCAGGGATTAATTCACATGGTGCACAGAGAGGTGGTCATGAAGACACAGTTTGCTCCTCTTCAGCTGATGAGGTTCACCCACCAAAGGGGGTAAGAGATGCAGGAGAAAAAGGGAAGCAAACATGGGTCTCCCATCTGTAGACAAAAAGTCCATGCAAAACCAACTATTTCTGAACTGGTTAATGTTACACACACTACAATTTTGGGGTAGAAGATTAGCATTAATATTTTTAAATGCGAAGACTCCTGTTTTCAAAGTGGTTTGTTACAAGACTGACCTTTATAGAGTAAGCACCTAGACTTCACAGTAATCATTAGCCCTCATTAACAATTAATTAGAAGAACTAAGGCCTGAATCATACGAAGTGCTAGATTGATGCCTACAGCTCACTAAACGTCATCAGGTTCTTTTGTTATGCTTTAGTTTGTTTGGATGACCCAGTATTAGAGAGACTCTCCAGTACAGCACAGAGTGACTGAAACAACTGCTGATATCCTGAACTAGACAGATACTCATGACACTGCAGATAAAGGCTCATTCCAGGCCCATTTTAACTGTTAACTCCAATTTGAAGAAGTAATTGGCTTTAAGAATATTTTTGTTATATGAAAAAACATAGTTTTTAGATTTTCTTAACTGTACAAACCCCAAACTAAATGGGAATTTCTCTGCTAATTTAAAACCCCTCAGTTAACAAAAGAATGAACAAGTGATTTAAGAATCACATTCAAGACCTGCAACACAAACACACCATACAAAGGGCATCTCCCAGGAGAGGAAAGGTTGTTTGACTCTAAAAAACTGATTCTGGAAACTCCATTTGGGAACAACAGGAAGGTACAACATCAAGTATCCATATAATGCAAGGTAAAGTCAAAAGTCTGCATCTACTGAGGGGACAAACTCCTACTCCTGTCTGCAGTGAAGTTTACTCCACAGTAACCTGTCTGCTCCAGTGAAGCACCCTAAAAGCCAAAGGTAAGAAGGGACCTGTAACATAATAATGCTGCTTTCAAATCATCTTTAAAGACATGATGCCTTTAAAGACCAATGCCTTCTGAGTGATCACAATCCTTAAAATAGTATCCTTTCAAAGAGATTTCACTTCAAAACACATAAATTCTAAAAGCTGGACTACTTAAGAAAATTTTATGTGCAAATACATCAGGTATTCCCTCACTTCTAATAGTACAGCAACTTCTCACTCCTTCTGCGTTCTGTGAGTGCATTGACTCACAGACTAAACCCCCAAATCCTACAATTCTCCCTTGAAAGGAAAGAGAACGATCGTTCTCAAAGTCAAGCAGATGCAGAAGTGACCAGAGGGCTGAGCCTTTCAGTGTCCTGAAGGGTCATTTCAGGTCTGAAAGTCAGGACTTGAGAGCACTGTGGGCAAAAGGGTTTGGAGATGAACCCTCACTGCAAGAAGGAGACTGAGGAGCTGGCGCATGTCCAGGGAAGGGAACGGAGCTGGGGAAGGGGCTGGAGCACCAGGAGCAGCTGAGGGAGCTGGTGGGGCTCAGCCTGGAGAAAAGGAGGCTCGGGGGGACCCTCTCGCTCTCTTCAAGTCCCTGACAAGAAGGGGGAGCTGGGGCAGCGGGTGTCAGCTCTGCTCCCAAGGAACACGGGATGAGAGGAAACATCATCAAGCTGTGCCAGGGGAGGATCAGGTTGGATATTGGGGAAAATTTCTTCTCAGAAAGGGTAGTCAGGCACCGGCACAGGCTAGTCTCCATCCCTGGAGGGATTTAAAAGATATGTGGCATCTGGGGACATGGTCAGTGGTGGCCTTGGCAGTGCTGAGGTAATGGCTGGACAATGATCTTGGAGGTCTATTCCAACCTAAATAATTCTAGACTCCATATTCCCTATAGTGAATCCACATAGTTATAGTGCCATAACTTCTGTAAAGAATTCTCATTTAATTATTTTATTAAATTTCACCCATCATCTCTTACTGATAACAATTAATGGCTTCATGGAAAAGGGGAGAAAAAAACTAATACAAAACAAGCTAAGAATGGAAAACATCAAACTGCAGCTCTACAAAATAAAGAAACGCCCCCAGACTCTGGATGACCAATACGACAGTCAAGCTGGTGAACAACCCAGTTTTACGAGTTTTAGAAGTAAGTTCTTACTTACCCAGCTTGAATGAGCTCATTGAGTTTAGCTGCGTTCTTGTCATCCATACCTTTACAGGAAATGGGATAACACAGTGAATTAGGATTTACAGTCATAAAGCCATGACATTTCTGTGTCCTGTTGGGTTTTCAAAGCTATTAGATTTTATTCTCACATAAGACTGGCATGTAAATGTGCTTTAACACACCCTTCCTGAAAAGTTCGCACTTCCATAACGCGTAAGTTTTACGTGATCCTTGCCACAAAAATTACACTTTACACGTGGATTAAATGATTTAATTTAGGTACTACAGCTGTCTTCAAATGCTGGGCTTTAATCTGACACTGCAGTATTAAAAAGAAAATCTTAATCTTTCTGCTCAATCTCTGTTGCTAAGGCAGCAAGGCAGCAGGAAACAGCATCATAGCAATGAACACAGTAAAGAACTAAATAAAAATGTAACACATAACCCGCACTTTTCTCTATGCATTACACAGCAAGTTTTTAAATGGACATTTTGGTAACTTGATTCATGTGACAGTAAGGCCCAGATCTATTTACTGAACAATTCAACTCCCTCTGGCAATGGTGAAAGTATTTCCGATGTGCTTTCACGTCTCATCTCATTTCTGGTACTCTGTGAATACACGAGGAAAAAAAAAGAGAAATGGAAAAAACAAATGAAAAAAAGAAACTGCTTTCCCCAGCTGCAAAGCAGATCTCTCATAAACTGGGTGTAGAGCCTTGCAGATCGAGTCCATTTGGTCTTGGAGATGAGACTTTTCCAACTGCCAATGGATAAAGTATGTAAATAAGTCCTGAAGTTCTAAAAAGACAGAAGTACGGAGGTTGCAGGCATTGCCATGGTGACTGTGTGAAACCTTACTCCAAGTCACAGCAAGAAGGGTCTGTTGATGCTTGTAAAACAAATACGTGGGTACAGGGAAGAAACACTAACACTGATTTCTGGGGATAACACAATGTGCCTTGCCTCTGCACCTGCTTTGTCATTAAACAGTTCAAAATTGCTTCTCCAAGGTGAATTAACACGGTGGAGATCTTTGAGCAAACAGAATAAAGTCAATATGAACCTTCAAAACAGTCCTGTTCATGACCTGCTATAACAATCCCAGGTGAGGGTCAGCAAAAAGCCCCCTGTCAGATACCACAATCCTATTAGGAATTGTCCACGTCCACTCACGAACCCTTCTTGTCCTTCTCTCTTTGCAACTAGTATGACTTCAAAGAAACTCTTAAGTATTTTGATTATTTTCCATGTCTCATAAATGAAACAAGCTGTGGAAGATGCACTATGATGTAACACTGCCTGTACAAAAAGCTTGGGGACAAACGAAAAAATGCACGGATAAAAAGGTGTATGTGCATGGACTGGCACACACAGGGCATGTTCTTCTGCCCACTCCCCAAGCCAGTCATGTCAGAGCTCTCTCTGGTCTGGAAAGCATGAAGACCATGGGACCCATGTCCTGGGCTGATCCCACAGCAGGTGAGGGGGATTCTGCCCCTCTGCTCCACTCAGGTGAGACCCCACCTGCAGTGCTGTCTCCAGCTCTGGGGGTCCCAGCACAACAACTACTTAAAGGGGGCTTATAAGAAAGACAGGGACAGACTTTTTCAGAGGGTCTGCAGTGACAGGACAAGTGGTGATGGTTTCAAACCAAAAGAGAGGATATTTAAACTACATGTAATGAATTATTTTTTTATTATGAGGGTGGTGAGGCCCTGGCACAGGTTGCCCAGAGAAGCTGTGGCTGCCCCATCCATTGAAGTGTCCAAGGCCAGGTTGGACGCGGTTTGGAGCAACCTGGGCTAGTGGAAGGTGTCAACAAGGTCAGAACCCATCTTGGTTAGTCAGTAAAGCCTTATGATTTGTAATGCTTTTTCATCTTCAGGGTTCCATGAAGAAAGATTTAGAGAACAACTCAGAAAAAGGTGCCATCCCAGATTTTGATTGCATAGGCACAAATAACTGTGGGTGTAAATTATATCATTTACACATTTAATTGCTTGGTTTTCAATAATAGAATAGATAATCTAAGATGTGTGTGTGTTTACCTGTTACCTATGGGCAATACATGCACTGCATTCTGGAGACAGGAAAAGCTAAAGAAATCTCTCAAAGGGGACTAATGCAACAGACTAAGGTGGTCTCTAAAAATAAAAATACGTATGATGAAGAAACAATACCACAGAGTTCAGCAACAGAATAAAATGAACACAAGTTCTCAAGAACTCAAAAGTGGAACTGAACTAGACACTGCCAACTTCAAGGGTAGATACTTGTGATTCTACCACGTAAAAATAACCTGAAGTCATCATACTCACATCCCCCGATCTTTTTCCTCAGTTCCCCATAGCAGATTAAGCCATACAGCTCCAAGGAAGATTTTTTCAGCCCTTGAGAAAACACTGAAAAGCAGAAAAGGTGTCAGTGAGATGCAGGTTGCAGATACTCACACACAGCTATGCTGCAGATATTAATTTCAACCCTGAAAAGGAGAGCATTTGTATTTTCAGTGATGAGACAAACATCTCATCAAAGGCAAGACTAAGTTCTTGTTCAAGAAACACCAGAATGGGACTGGTTCACCAATTTAAATTACAGGAAAACAAAGCAGCTTCCACAGAATTTAAACAAATATGCAACAGTTCAATATGCAAAATAAAGCAAATTCATAATAAAGCTAACTCCAGTATTACTTCACTGTTTACAAATTCTCAGGGAAATGTTCAGATGCCCCCAAGGAAATGCATACAGAACTCTTTTATATGAAAATTTAGAATTAGGTCTGGATTTTCCAGAAGACAGAATATTTTCTGTGCACTCAAATGCACCTTAAGTGAGTTAATGTAAATTCCAGATTTTAAATTTTTACATGAAGAATTGCAGACATTTTATTTAACTTTACAAGAGATTTTTTTGTCCTTTCTAATCAAGACATATGACACAGACATTATTGCTAATAGATCTAAACATCTATAACAGCAAGGACAGTCTTGTGGTTTACAAATCAGGTGAAAATATGTATTCTTATCTATTTATCAAGACTTCAGTTCTCTTTGACCTGCAGACTCATTTAATCCCAAAATCCTAAAGCTCACCAAACTACTGCACTAACTCTTACATTTCCTTCAGACAGTGAGATTCTAGACCATACAGATATAAATACAGAACTCTCTTACCCAAAAAACAGATTAACTTCTTCTGTGACATCTTTTGATTTTAAAAATTCTTCCATACTGTTTTTGCTGCAACATTTGTTTTTAAATAAAATATTAATGGCTTGTTTCATCTTAAAGTGCTGCCTTGTCTTGAAAGAAGGAATTCACAAATATATCTTATGCCAAGTGGTTTAAATATGCAAGTCCCCCTTTAGGTAACCCAAGCTCAGGAACAGACAAGTTCATAAACAGACTGTATCATACACTACATTTGCATTCCTTCACCTTTTTTCTAGACATATCTATTTCTCATTAATGAATTATTTTTAACCTGAGAAGGTCTGGCCATAAACTGTGTAGATGAATTTACTATCCAAACTTTTGCAGGTGTTCAAAGACTGAATACTTCAATCACCACAAACTGCCATGATTTCTGCAACTTAGAACATACCATCAGGACAGGAAAACTGCAAAGACTTCTACTTAATCAACAAGCTAATGGGAGACCTGACATTCTTGACACCTTGAAGTCAAAAGAACAGGATCTTAGTAAAATCTTGTCACTTTGAAATAGATTTCTTTAAGCTGTTATTCACATCTGGGCACACACAGACTAACTTGAATCCTCACTGCCCATTACTAAGTAGTCATCATCATCACCATCATGGCTAGGTTTTGTGAACGAAGATTTGTGAAGGACTCTACCCACGCTTGCTACAAGCGCGCTGATGGCTAAAAAGGCCAATGCGAGATAGACACGTCCGGTTGCAAAAGGCACAGCAGAATGGCTCCCCAGGTGGTACTGAAAGGACACGGTTCTTTCTGCGTTGTCTTTTCTCCTCGAGAGTGATCCTGCGTGTGCTCTCAAAAGAAGCAGCAGCGTTGTGGATAGTGTGTCTCCAGGCCTCCCGACTGGAGGCCAGAGCAGACCAGTGATGGTGATCGATATGGCCAAGGCTGAGATGTTGTTTCAGGGAGTCCTTATATCTCTTCTTCGGGGCTCCTCTCTTGCGGCAGCAAGTGGCAAGTTCACCACAGAGCACAATCTTAGGGAGGCGGTAGTCCTTCATCCTGGAGACGTGCCCTGCCCAACGCAGCTGCATTCGCAGTAACATGGCCTCAATACTTGTAACTCCTGCCTGTTCAAGAACAGACGTATTGGTTACATAATCTCTCCAGTGGATGTTTAGGATTGTACGGAGGCAGCGTTGATGGAAGCGTTCTAAGAGTCGTAGGTGGTGGCGGTAAATGACCCAAGATTCAGAACCATATAAAAGAGTAGACAGTACAACGGCTCTATAAACACTGATCTTTGTACTTTTCTTCAAGTGATTGTTTCGCCAAACTCTTTTATGCAGTTTACCGAAAGCCCTGTATGCCTTTGCTAACCTGTTGTCTATCTCTGCATCAATCTTACCATCCCAGGAGATGATGCTTCCCAGGTAATTGAATTGCTGGACTGATTTGAGCTCCGAATCTCTAATGGTGATATGGGGATGATGGAAGACGTCTTGAGGTGCAGGCTGATAGAGAACTTCTGTCTTCTTCAAGCTGACTTCCAGCCCAAAAAGCTCAGCAGCCTCTGCAAAGCAGGATGTTAAATGCTGCAGAGCTACTTCTGTGTGGGCAACGAGGGCTGCATCATCAGCATAAAGTAGCTCACGGACAAGATGATTTAAGGTTTTAGTATGAGCCTTCAGTCGCCTTAGGTTGAATAGGCTTCCATCGGTACGGTATCGGATGTAGATGCTGTTTTCTTCATCAAGGTCTCCCGTGGCCCTTTGAAGCATCATGCTGAAGAAGATTGTGAACAGTGTTGGTGCAAGAACACAGCCTTGTTTCACACCACTGGTTATCTGAAAGGGCTCAGAAAGTGCATCGCCATATCTGACTTGGCCGTGCTGGTCCTCATGAAGCAGGATGATCATTTTAAAACTCCATTCTCAACAATCATATGTTACTCTTATTCTTACAAAACATCATCAGCAGTTTATCTGACTTTCCAACTTTCTTTTCATTAAACAAGTTGCAGAAGGAGGGAATAGAATGGAAGGGGAAGTTACTGACCCAATGGTATAATTTCAGGCTTGTTTGAACTGGGAGCAAATATGACACCATTTACACTTTTATTGGACTGTTTGTTTATTTCTGCCTTCCCCCAAGAATTGCAAAGTGGTGCTGAGTGGTGCAGTGGTTTGATGCAGTCATGCCTGACTAACATGTAAGCAGCTCTCCTCAAAGGTGTGTTCCTGAGAATACAGAAACATTCCCTTGAATCTGGCTTTTCCACAGCATTATATAATAAAGATAAATGATGTGGTGAATTCATATAACAGCAGTGACACAAATACCAGGTTGTGAAAAGCATTTTTCAAAAAACAAGAACCTCGGTAGGGCCATGCTAATGAAAAAATGTGAGATGTTGTGGACTCCCCATCCCCAGAAGTGTTCAAGGCCAGGTTGGACGGGGCTTGGAGCAACCTGGGCTAGTGGAAGGTGTCCCTGCTCATGGCAGGGGGTGGAATGGGATAATCTTTGAGATGCTTTCGAACCCAAACCATCCTGTAGTCCTATGACTCCTTGTTCACAGACACCCTCCTCAGTATTTGTTTTCTCACCTCCACCACTCCAACCCTCCGTAATGGTACTAAAAGGCAGGATTCCAGCCCCCACACCAAGCCCCCCCCGGTGCATACTAACCATTATCAAAGTCAATGTACTTGGAGATCTTGTGCCAGGTGCGGTAGTAGAAGTGCCGGACCTGCTCCTTGTTCTTCACCATGCTTGCTGGTTTGCCTTTCTTCTTGTACTTCAGGGCAATGTTGTTCTGGATAGCTTCAAAGTCCTTCCCATGCTGAAGAATAAATAAATCAAACTGAAATACTCAAACCCAAACTCAGATCTCCTCATAAGTCAACTCAAACCACATGAGGGACTTCGGGGTTCTTTGTGGGATATTGGATTTCAACGGTCATAAGCAAAATTCTTGGGTATCAGAACTCGACAGTGAGAGAATTACACCAGTTTTCTTTGTTTTAGATAAAATGCATTGTAGATGCCAAATTAATTACTTTTGAATTTCTTTAACAGTTTCAAAATAAAAATAGTAATATACTAGCAAACTGAAAACATTGATTTTCTCCCTGAGCTTTCTTCACTTTCCTCTGCATTCCCCCCACCATTTCTGACTAGAGTGAATGAAAAACCTATTATATTTACCAGTTGCACTTTTATTTACAGTACATTTCATGATATGGTTACAAAATTTGAGTTCCAGAAGATTTGATTTTACATTTAACTCCTGCTATCACAAAATTTTTGTATTCACAATAGGTTGGAACTGATTTACACATAAAGTGTGAAAATCTCTTCTGAAAGGCAGTGACACAAAATAAATGAAATGGGGGACCAAACAGAGTCCCAAATCCATTTTCCTCAGTATTCAAAAAAATAAATCAGTGAAGTGACTTAAAAACTAATGATTCCCAGGAATATTACTGCGAGTCAGAGGAGTTAAAGAAAACAGTTGTTTAAGTGTTCATTTTGTCCACGAAATATATACATATGAACCGTGCCTATGACAAAAAAATTCAAAAATATGCACATGTGCAAAGTTCTGACGACCACTGCATCTGTTTTTACCTTTGTTATGCACTTTGATAACAGAAATACTCTTAAAACAATCACAGGAACAGGACAAGCAGGAATCCATCATATACATCATATGAGACAGAAGACAAAACGATGTAACTATTCCCTGTCTCTCAACCCTAGGACTGAACTGGCTCTAACCTCTTCATTGTCAAACACTAAACACAATTCTTACCAGAACAGAACAGCTTTTCTTGTTTGGCATTATTACAGAAGTGTGCTGCTTTTGGAAGTTGAGATGAGGACATTATTTATTTATTTCTCATTCGAAACCAAACCATAATTCAAAACCAACTGAAATTATTATAAGATTTCTTTAATAAAACTCAGAAATATTTCTTGTGTTTTTTAGAAAAAAACCACCAACAATTTCGATGCTTCTGAAATGTGGCTTTGAGTGACAGCTTGGTTTATAGCCCACTGTATGGACACACAAGTGCTCGCGTGTAAGTGTGCTTTCTGCTCCTGCCAACCTCACCTGAATCAACCTTCTCTAGGAACACCCAGACTCTAACCAAGCCATCTGAGTTTGATATTTTCTTCTACATGTACCTCATACAGTCCCTCAAAGAAAGTATTCTTGTCCTCTGTGCTCCATGACTCCCATTGCCGTCGGACCTTCTTCCCTTCCTCTTTCTCTCCAGCTGAGGAGCCCAGGTTCCTTCCCGCTGACTTGGAATTCCCAGTCGGATTGCTGGGAGGAATTCCTGATGTGCCACCAGATGCAGTCCCTCCATTATCTGCTGCTGCAAAAAACCATGACAAGAGTGAATATTACACCAACAGGAGGATTCATGGATAGAGCCCTTTTTCACTGCTCGCATCTTTATCAGGGTTTTTTTGCAAGATATCTCACCTGAAATACACTAGGCAAGTAACAAAGTTTGGGTTTATAGAAATAAAATCTTGAAGAGCAGAAAGCAAGGGCAAGGTTTTGATTGCTTAATTTTGTATATTTGTACCAGGTGTAACAGAGATAAGCAGGAATACAGCACAGCAACCTCTACCAGACAAACCTCTCTGATACTTGTACGCTGGTGAGCTCTGCAGTCATTGCTCTGCAGCCCAGAGAGCTCCTGAGCAGTGCTGAACAGGGAGCTGACCAACGGAGCAAACTCATGTCTGTGAGGAAAATACATGTAATGTCACCTCCTTGTCCTTGGTCTTGATCCTACTGCCTCTGGAATAACTGTGGTAAGGGAAGGACTGAGAGATGTTGGCTTTAGTTCATGACACAATGGATCAGTATCTCCACAATCTGATCCAGAGTGTAGGATCCTCAGAGCACCATCTCTGACATGGTCCATCTAGGATAACTCAAGGTATCCCAAAGACTGGCAAGTCCCAACCTCTTCTCCTTCCCCAAATCCTGCTGCGCCTTTCCTTAAAAGGCACAGAAGCGTCATCTTGGTCGTCCCTTTGTCTGTTATCGGAACCCAAAGAACATGGATCAGAAGAGAGATGTGAAGATTGGAAATACTAAAATCAGAATAATGCCAAATGGAAGTGAGAGAATTTGCTGTTTACTCAACTAGGGGGCCAGGGAGAAAATGGGATGGAAAATCTACACACCAAACATCATGCTTGGTTTGACACTGTAACAGATTATCAGTGTTAATCCAAAAACCAGGGACACCTCCCAAAAATGCACTCATTTTTTTCCATAAGAATGTAACCATTCCCAGTAATTCATATTTCCAAAATACATTATCTTCAATTTTATCAAGAATTACTTAGTTAAGATTTGACCATCCTTATCAGTGCAGGCATGTAATTAATAAAACAGAAGTCTTTTAACACTAACATTCATTGCTTATTATAGAGAATGTTCATTACACTTTCCACTTCTCTAGTTTACTGCCCTTTATGTTTTATATTTTATCTCATTATACTTTGGTTTGCCTTGGTTTATTGGCTTATACACCCAGCTTGTACAATACAACAGTCTGAATCAGTTCCCCAAACCTTTTATACATATCAGCACAATTCTCTCTTTCATATTTAGGCTTAAAAAGTTATCTTTTCAAATTCAATTATACAAAGCAAATTTCTTACTGACAAAGCTATTGTTCTATATATGCACACACATATATATCTTGCTCAAGAACCCAGATATCCCAGTTTGATCATCCTAATATTATTTTTAAAAAGAGTATCAGAAGAATCAGTTGTGACAGGCTTGGTGTGCTTTAGAGATTTGGAAGTCTTGTATATAAATCTTAACAATTCAGTTGCAATTTGAAAGTAATTCCTTTGGGTGACAAAATCATATTTCTCCAAATCCTAAAGAAGCTGGTTTATTTCAGTAACACAGAATATTTGAAATCAAACCTGGAAGAGTAAGATGTGTGAAAGTACATTTTTTTCCCTGCATACAATAACTATTTACTTGATGTAAAATATGATATTGTGACCATTTTGAAGTTAATGTTTCTTTTATTTTTAGGGATGACTATTTGACTCTTTAGAAGAAAATTACTGAAACCACAGGGAAGCATGTAAGACAAGACATGGAAAACCACTAGATATCTAGAAGAAAATGCACTTCTCAATAAACAGCTTCTCTACTTTCTAAAGTCTTCATCAACCACTGATAAAAAAATTGAAAGTTAAACCATTTAATTCTGGCACTGAGGACGTAAATCCCTTAGAAAAAGGAAACCACAAGAAAAAACTGAGCACTTTTAACAGATGGCTGATAAGAAAACCAAAACAGACACAGAACTGACACTCTTTATTCTGCAAATGTAAGATTGGAATATCACAACTTGCATGGTAAAGAATACAGATCTTTGGTCAAGAAGGGGGAATTCGAACACATCAGTCCCCAAACTCAATCTCCAATCTCCTGTTGCTACCAGCTCCCAACACAGAAGATGTCCTTTATCGGAAGTCAGTTATAGGATTCCAGTGTCACTATTCTGATCACAGCCCTCTAACTCCTGAGAAATCCTTCAGGGGAAAAATGAATGCAGGATTTGGGGGTTTCATTTGTTTGTGGGGTGGTTGGTTTTGGTTTGGGGTTTTTATGTGATTTGGGGGGTTTCTTTAATACTTACTCAAGTAAGTAAAATCCTAAATCTGCCTAAAGATCAGATTTTATCAAGGATTTTCCAAAGATTGTTCAGTGCACTTGGTACACGTGAAGTTTTCACTATTAAAAAGTGTAAGTTAATATTAAGAAGCTGAAGTATCAGTAAGGACTTCCTGGTCTTATTAGAATTTAAAGTTCAGTACATTTCCACTTACATTTTAGTTGTAGATAAAAGATGAACTTAAGAGTTCTATTTGAGGACATGCCGAGGACTCCACTGATTCAACTTCTACACAGGACCCATAGCTCATAATTCACCTGTTGTTCCTTTAGGTACACTTACTATTCTAAGAAACAAACTGTAGTGCTGGGAAGTTTATCAGAATCTTTTCTGGTTTAAATACAAATAAATTACCATCCAGGCAATTGTTCAGAGTATTGTAAATGAAGATCTAAAAATTCAAATATCCTGTCACTTCTACAGAGATCTTATGTGCCACTTAATTATTCCAGGAACAAAGGGGTTTGCTCTATTACCCCTTTGCATAAACTTTCTTACTGTTGTGCATGGTAATATTTATGATCAGGTTATCCCAATCCACCCTGGAGTATACTGGATCTTGGTATGGCAATGAAAAGCACCATATTCTAAAACATGATATTACAAACCAATTCAGGATAAAAGGCAAAAGCAAAAATAGTCATACATCATTAAATTACCCCCCATAAATTCATTATTTCAATCTTGCTGTACGAGAGTCTTGTTAGAGGACAGCTAACAAGCTTTCATCCCCTCACTAACAATTGATGATTCTATGATTAATTCCCAACAATAGACAATTTAAAACTTAGCAATGCATTAAAACAAGAAGGTCCCCTGAGGCCAACCATACCATTACTGCTGTAGAACACTGGGGAGAAGGAGGAAGCTCACTCCAACAACGGGCTCAGGTGCTTGTTCTAAGTAAAATCATTTCTAAAAAAGTAAGAACATTGCGGACGAGACAAAGATAAGCTGGACATTTGCCCCCTGTCTACTCATCCTGCATCAGCCAGCCACTGGCCTGGACACCTACACCATGATAGCCATAACAACTCCTTCCCTTTGCTCCAGGTACCTGAGAGCACCAGCACCTGCATACAAGGTTCAGGGCAGACATTTGGATGTGTAAGTTCTCAGCATTTTCCCTCAGCTTTCAACCCATGGTTTGCAAAGCTAACATGTGTTTGTAGTTGGTATTTGAACTGTAACCCCCAACAAAATCAGATGAGAACACCAATGTTTCAGAGAAACATTGATTCCTTTCATCCACCCATTTATATGCCCCATTAGTAGAACTTCATTTATCTATGACTGGTATAACATCATCTGAAACTACATTCCTGTGGAAAAAGTTGCCTCTGTAGTTCTAAGCAAAATGTAAACAGTTGTAAAAATTTATATAAAGGGATTCAAAGACTGCAGTTTAAGAGTCTGATATGAAAATGACAAACAATAGAACATGCAGGTATCAAATAATTGAAACACCGATGGTATTGGGGTCTTATCATGGCTACAGCCTCAAGTTCTTCCTTCCAGGCTCCATGTAGCATCTCAGTGTTTGCTTTTCATCTTCCACGGCAGCTCTTACAGGCCTGCTAATTCGTATCTTCTATGACAGATTCCACACACACAGAAGCTGGAATCCCCAGAATTAATCCCCTCTACACCCATCTATCCCAACACACAGCCTGGTTCTCTCCCTGGTTCCACAGGCTTAGCTCACAACATCCCGACTTCTTCAGGAGTCACCAGTCACTGCAGGTGGAACATCTATCGGGGAATGCCTCTGTAAAGGAGACATGGTGTTCACACTCTTGCAGGCCACAGCCCAAATGCTGAGTGTTAGGACAAACTCACTCCCCAAAGTGCAGGACACAAATGATGATTTGCAACATGCCAGGAAGTTTCCTTCAGAAAACTCTTTCTTCTTCTCTCTTGGGTTCTACAGGAGCACACAGCAAGGCTAAATTATATAAGATCACCTTCAAACAGGGTTTCAGCGAAGATTGCCATTAAGGAGGCCATACCAGAAAACAGCTTTGAGTGTGTATTTCATTGTCACAAACCTGCATTAGAGCTCAGCAGTCTTAATGGTGTGACATTCTGGTAAGAGAATACATTCAAAACATTCATCCAATGCCCCTGGAACTGGTTGAGGTGCTGTGATCTGCCCTTTTTAGGAGCTTTGAACGCATTCTGCTGTTCTCATGGCACAGCATTACTCCTTGAATATTCACTTCTCAATTTTAATGAAAAAGACAAAGACAAACATACAAATTCTTTCTGATCGCTGGTAAATGAGCCCCCTGTCTAGCCATTACAGATATTACATCATGTACTGCAGTGAAGAAATTAATCAGGTGATCCCATAGAAAGAATGTGTTGTAGGAATTGAAGTGAAGCCCCATAGAAGGACAGCCCAACAGAGCTGCAGGCTAGAGCCAATCTGCTTTTGTCTCCAGCAATCGTAGTTAAGAAGAAAAAACAGATGAGAGAGAGACAGACACATTCCCTGCAAGTCAAAACTTAATTCCCAGTCCTAGTTTCTACCCTGTATGCCTCCACAGTGCACAGCATGAAATCCTGAGAAGGGCAAGTCTAAGACAGCTTATGCCTTATGGCATGACTGTGGCATATAGTGTTCCAAAGTTTGAAACAGACAATCACAGAATATTCTGAGCTGGAAGGGACCCACAAGGACCATTGAGTCCAGCTCTTCAGAGAGTGGCCCATACCAGCATTGCACCTGCGACCTCGGTGTTAATGGCACTTTGCTCTCACCAGCTGAGCTTCCCAGGGTCAACGGGTACCTGTCCTACACAGATAAAGGTAGCCTACCTTCCTCTAACTCCTACCAGTTGGAAAATTAGCACAACCAAGAGGTAGGTGAATGTGTTTAAAACATACCCAGTGTCAGTTATCAACAGGAGCCTCGCAACAAAACTATACTGAAGGTTTGCCTCTCCCCAGACAGGATATGTTTAATATACAACGTATGAAAGGCAGCACTATCTGAGCTAACCAAGCAGAGCTATAAAAAACAAACATGGTTTATTATACATTTGCTTATTCCCCCATCTCCAGTAAATCATTATTCTCTTGCTCTTCCATTAGAAAATACCCATAAAGCCCAGCATGAAGTTCCATCCAAACGCCGCGGCCCTGCAGCCTGTCAGAGTTCAGTACCTGCTGCACAGAGTACAGGAGAAAATCCTCCTCTTGTGCTGTGGGATGAGATACTGCAGAGTCCTGGTCCTGAGCCACTTCCAAAGGGAGGGAGGCAGAATTGAGGTAAATGGGAGGGCAAAGAATGAATGAAAGCAGAAAATTTGATAAACCTTCCCACAATTCCAAACGGATTGGCTGTTGAAGTCAAATAGTTTTCAAACTTTATTTTACTGTACTACTTTCTATGTAATTTTTGCCCTAAATTCAAAAGTGCAGCTCAGTACACAAAAATCAAGAGATGGGATCCAAAGGTGCAATTAAAGAGTATGTCAGGACAATCTGACAATTAGCAGCATGTTTATATACACTAAAAGGCATAATTTGAGAATTATTAAGAGCAGTTTTCCGTGAACCACAGTAAGATAAAGTTCAAAGTCAGCAGCTGCCAAGTAGGCAAACTCTTTCTACAGTTTACTGTCAAGTTTATCAATAATTTGTCTGCTCCAATTAAGGGCCCTGAAAGCACAAATGCCAAAAGTAAAAAGAAATTTGCAACACACAGAAAAAAATACTATTTCCAAAACTCTTTTGAAGACATGATGAGGACAAGCAACTACCATTTGAAAGAAATTAAGCACACTGACGTTCAAGAACTGACAAGAGAGTTTTCAGTCTAGAATACACAGGTTCTAGAACTAGAATCACTTCAATTAAATTTTAAGCGTCATTATTGAATGACTACAACAAAAACAAGTTTCTGGTTTCTCTGGACCAAGTGTAAGTGTGGTCTGGTCACTCCTGCTGGCCAGTGCCAGAGTTACCTGTGCAGCCACCACCTTGATTGTGACATAAACAATGGAAAAGCTTCCAGAGCTGATCCAAAGCACACGCGTTCCAGGTTTTTATCATTTTTATACTTACAGAGGGAGGAGAAAGATGGTGGGCCAGCAAATGAAAAGATTTAAGTCCAATCTTTATTAGTCATCTCCACCCTATCCTAATTCCTTCCTTATCCCAAGCTGGGTCTGTGAGACACTTCACTCAGAGCACAGAGCACTGTGAATTCTGATCACAAGGCATTCCACTGGGGAGAATTCAGACAAGCCTGGAAAACCTCTCGTTATGCATCTCTGAACACAAAGAACTCAAATTAGAGAGGATCCCTGCTCTGTGGCTTTTTTCTCCAAAATCTGACAGTTATCATCTCAACCATATCAGAGAAATCAATCAATCAGACGCATTCACACCAAACCTGGCCAGGCAGAGCTGTGGCTGGTCTTACAATTCCAGAAGTGAAAAACACAGTTTCACCACCAACTGTCACTCCTGAAGTTTTAAGAAGTTCCCCCAAACCTGACAACACAGCCGGGTATAGCAATTACAAGCACTATCTATGACCGATTACTGAAATAATTTTCTGTTCTGTATGTAGTTTTATTAGGGTGGAGTCTGAATTGCAAAAATGAATGAAAATTCCTTTTCTAGTTTATTGATACACCTAGCTAAAAATCGTTCTGCTGACCTAAAATTAGAAATGAAAGTTCATGTACGAATACATGAACATGAATATACACTTACACAAAGACACATACATTTGTTCACACATGTATAGACATTGTATTCCTACTTATAATTTCAAATGGATATATTCAACTTGTCAATTATGGACAAGATGCATTTCAAAGAAACACCTCCTTGTATCCAATACTGTTTACAACCCCAGAAACAATTATCTGTAGCTAAACACTCCTGGGTATTCCACCTGTTTGTTTATTTGCTTTCATGCAACTTGGGAAAAAAATTACATAGGTCTTTCTGTTCTGTCCTCCAACACCACACAGAGAGTTTTCACTTAACATTCAAGAGATTAAAGAGGCCTTACTAAGGTATTCAAAAATACTTTAGTCAATTACATAAACTGTCAAGCAACGAAGTTAAAGAATTTTTTCATGATACGACAATAACCAAAATATCCCAATTTGCACTGCTTTATTACTGCAACACAAACCTACCATAACTGTAATGTTTACTTAATGCCCAACATGTGCACATCCCTGAGATGGACCAGAGTGAGGTAACCTCCAAGACATAGTTATGCTCTATGAAGCTATACTCCAATTTAGCAGGCAAGAGTAAACTTCATTATTTCAAATGCTGAAGAAATCTTTGAGTGCTGTTCTTCTCAAAAATTAATGGAAAATAACACTTGATACTTTCGCACAAAGTATCCAAAATTAGGCTCAAGTACAGCTCAACTGCAGTGCTAAGATGTCATCCAGTCACTGCTGAGCACACACAATTGCACCAAGACATTCAAATATCCCTGCTGCCTTCAGGCTACTCAAGTTAGAAACAGCTCTGAAAAAAATCAAATTCTATGCTACAGTGAAAAAGCAGGTGTGTGTATGTCTGCACCTACAGACATTCAGATGTATACAAAACAATCTTAATAAAAACTTAAATTACATTGAAATGCCCAAACTGTTCTGAAACAGAAACAAGGGACTCCCCAAACCTTAGAAACAAATATGGCAATATATGTATTTCATAGCTGTTTCCAAAATAGTTATTTGGATCACAGAAATAACTGGGGTAAATCACCAATGTCTTGTGGGTTGTTCTTTTTTTTCCCCTTCAATAAGTAGCACCCAGTGAATATTTTGTTATTATCCAAAAACACAATTCAGAGTGCAGCCACCTGATTACACAGCTAGCTAGGGTCTCATTTCCTAATCAAAATACAGGCATTTCCTCAAACTTGAGAGAGACGAAATGCAGAAATGTAAGATTTGCTTCAATAATGGAGAATTATTGCTTCCCCACATACACATCCAGACCCCCCATTTCTGGAAGTGCAGAGAGAGTAGTGGGCAGCAGAGAAGCTGAAGCCTTGGGACACAAAGAAGATTTCAGCCACTGTGAGAAACAAGCCCCAAAATACCTTCCCAAAACCAAACAAAAGATGGCATCCACAGAAGGAGAATGACAACCCATAGCCCCACAGGTGCCTCCCCTCCTTGCCTGCATGTTTTTAGGGTGCCAAAACACAGTACCTTTGCCTTTTCCAGCAGTGCTGCTGCCAACCGAGGAGGATGCTTGGGAATCCTTCTTCAGCCTCTTGCTCTGAGGTCTGACGCTGGACCTGAGAAAATGATGCTGGTCCTGGCTGTGGGAGGGCTGGAGGGAGGCCGGGGCCGGCGACAAGCTGGGGTTCGCTGGGGGGCTGCTGGTAGTGTTGTTGTTAATGATCTTCTCTTCTTTCTTTGTGCTGCTGCTGCCTGGAGCTGCCTCTCCTCCTCCTCCTGCCCCTTCTTCTTCCAGGGACTCCTCATCTCCTCCTGCTCTCTTGCCCAGTTTTTTCACCCCTTCCTCCCCGCTGCTCTCTCCCAGTTTCACTGTCATCCTGCGGGGGAACAGAGAGAGAAAAGAGGGGGGTACACAGTCAGGCCGGGGAGCCCTCCGGGGAGGCAGAGAAACCCCTGGGCTGAGAGGGGAGAAGTTTAGCTGCAGAAATT
>VZRE01013878.1:0-18143 GCA_013396775.1 Cephalopterus ornatus
CTCATACGGCTTCCCCTCAAGGCCCTCCAGCACCTCCATCTCCCTCCTTTGGACACTCTCTAAAGGCTTAATATCTTTCCTACACTGTGGTGCCCAAAACTGCCACAATATTGCAGGTGAAGTTTCCCCAGTGCAGAGTAGAGCAAGACAATCCCCTCTCTCTCCCGGCTGGTGATGTTTTGCCCAATGTCCCCCCAGGACATGGTTGCCAGGGCTGCCAGGGCACTGCTGACTCGTCCAACTGGCCATCAACCAGGATTCCCAGGACTCTTTCCAGGGCACTGCTCTCCAGGCTTTCATTCCCCAGTCTTTTTGTACAACCAGGGTTGTCCCATCCCAGGTGTAGAATCTAGCACTTGGCTTTGTTAAACTTAATACTTTGTTAAAAGGAAAACCTACACGTCAAAACAGCTGCAGGAATGAGTGGACAATTGTAGTCACTTTCTTTTTTTGGAAAGGACTCTCATGTATGTCAGTCTGTTTGTCCATAATCCAGTAAAACTCTGCTTCAGTTAATAGTTAATTATTCTGTGCCCTGGAACGTCTTGAATAGGTCAGGACACCTGAGTATCTCGGTGCCTGAATATATTGCACCTGAAAGGCAGAGGGATTTTGTTGAACAACCAGATGCCATGATTGAAAGTCTGAGATAGGCATCCTAGCCTCGCACATTAATTGAGTCACAAACAGGGTGCTTAGTTCAGATAAATGCTTTCTTTTTTTGTGCATTCCATCCGAGTTCAGGTGTAACATAAGTCCTAAACTGTTCAGAAATGTTATAATAGTCTCAAAAATGAATATTAGCCTTTTTAGAGAATTTTTTCATGAGACTTTGATACTACTCATGTAAGAAAGCTACAAGCGTAGCATAATGTTGGATTTGGCCACCTGCATAGGCATTGGCCATGCTTTGTTTTCTTTCTTTTCTTTCTTTCTTTTTCTTTCTTTCTTTCCTTCTTTCGTTCTTTCCTTCTTTCCTTCTTTCTTTTTTTCTTTCCTTCTTTCTTTCTTTCCTTCTTTCCTTCTTTCCTTCGTTCCTTCTTTCCTTCTTTCCTTTGTTCTTTCTTTCCTTCTTTCTTTCTTTCTTTCTTTCCTTCTTTCCTTCTTTCTTTCTTTCTTTCTTTCTTCTCCAGAATATCACTAACTGCCTCATCTTCTATTTCAGCAACTAATTATTTCTGAATTTATGACTCAAAGTCTCATTGACATTCAGTAAAAGTCAAGGGGAATTAGGGTTTGAAATTCACCTTTTAGAAATTTCCCCCAACAGCTACTTATTCCAAAAAGTTTGATAAAAGACTTTACCAATATTCACCAGGAGCTTTCAAAAGGACTATTGACTGGATGTCAGCTCTATAGCTGAAGAAAAATTATTTCATTGAAGCTACACTGACTTCTGTCATTTAAGGTTCAAGGCCTTGAAACGCCAAACAGGGGCTATATTACTAGGAACAAGATATGTCTGAAATTGCCATAAAGATGAATTTGAAAGGCCCTTGAATTCAAACAGGAATTCATACTGGCCTTGTTCACAGAAATAATCTAGCTTACATGGAGAGAATAAAACACTACCGAAATTTTGCCCCACTTGCAGTATCAACACCAAACATTTCAAAGTTTCAGTTAGTACCAAAAAATACTGTTTTGTCAGAGTTGCTTTGTGCAAGCTTTCATTTAAACTCATAACTCTGTTTTTGTAGGATCCTCTGTGCCACCTTCTGTGAAAGATTATTGTACGATGCTGCTTTTAATAGGTTTGCCAGTGCTACACTGTGGAAAAAAGCACCACAAAATGCTCTGAATGAAGAAGTTCTTGGTGCTTGAGGGGGACTGTACGTGTGTGTGTGGAAGGGAATAGAAACTCCCTGGGGACACTTAGATTCTTTAGAAAAAATAAAAAAACCCAAACCCTCACAAATTGCTGATAGTATTCTAAGACAGATTGGAGTGCAAGTTCTTTGGAGATGTTGAGAAACAGTTGCAGAAGAAGAAATTTAGGAGCTGATATTAATGAAAATATGTTAAAAGTGTCCTTTTTTTCTTTGAATATTTTTTTTTAAAAATAAATTTATGAACACTATAACCAGGATAGGGCACATAGGAAGTGTAAATATGTTTCTCCAAAAATACAATTTCTGAGCAGGGAGTGACTGTTTCTGTGAGTTATGAGCCTCTGAGTAATCTCTGTTCCTACTAAACTTATTTTTTTGGGGGAACAAGAAAGTCACTAATTCTGTAAATAGTTTCGCTGAACATGCAGGTGACAGAACTAAAAAGTCAGTTACATCATCATCTGGCCTGTTTTAGCTCTGTTCTTTAACTCCCACCACCATCACATCTTCTGGGGACACAGAGAAGCACTACTATCTTAATTATTCACATTAAATAATTAATGGGAGATTAGGACCTGGATCCATCCTACCTAACTTTGAAGGATTTACTCTGGTCCCTACTCTCCATAGGCTCCTTCCATAATCAGTGGAGAGATACTCTGCAAGGAGGTGATCAGGAGGCCTTAAATCTTAAAAAATAAAGTAAGCAGCAGAGAGACAAAGTAGTCTACATTGCTACTCCCAGAAAAAAAGACTGAAGACACATCACCAAATCCACATAAGAGAAATATTGTAGATATTCCAAACAAAACAAGAATTTTAAATTCTTGCCATTTAGATATTAATGGCAGCCAGCTTCTACACATGAATCCACAGGAAAAAACACTCTGGTCCACTATGGGCTTGGAGAGAATTACTTGCAACTTGAAAGAGTCAGTAGTAAGAACACCAACATGATGAAGGTGACTAAAAAAAGAGAAAAAAACCCAAACAAAACAGCACCTAGATCCTACCACCCACCAAAAACAAAAAAACCACCAACAAGCAAACAAAAACAAACCAACAAACAAACAAAAAGGAAAATGTTCGAGACCTGAAAAAGCAATTACACTGATAGTAATAGTAAAAAACAAAACAAGCAAATGAATAAGAAATTACAGGAAAAATAAAATATAATTTTTGGGGCTATTTTGTTAACATTATAAATGTCTTCAGCATATTAGCTTCATGGCAGATTATAATCTAAGACTGAAAATAACCTTCATCTGTTTATATTTGAATTCTGAATCACAGATGACTTTTTAAACAGTACTTACTGAATAAAGGAGCTCCACTAGCCATTGTCTGCCAGGACAATTAATACCATTATTCTTAAGGGCTCTTGCTGAAACAGGCCTTGGTTGCACCACATACAGCTCAGCTTGACTGCTCTCACTTAAAAATCCAAGCTGAACATATTTTCTACTTTGCATCCAAAAGGATCACTGGGTAAAAATCTATACTTCACTTTATCCAGGAGGTCAAAGCAGACCATGTAACTACCTCTTCTTGTTTTCAAAGCAATGAATTCCTTCTCCTATGGAAATCAGTAGGCTATTGTGTTATGGACTTCAGCATAATTACCCAGTGTATACATATTTCATTCATCAACAATACACTTCAACCTTACTAAAGACTTTTATGTCTGCAAGTTTTTCTGGCTTACTTTTTTATTTCAATACTATGCTAACCCAGTGTAGAATACATGTGCAAAATGGGTTAAAGTGGCTTTTTTCCCCTTTGGTCAGTTTACAAGGAACCAAACAAAAATAAAGGAGTCCTTATCAAGAAGAGTCACAAACATACTCTGTAAATTAACATGCATCAGGTGCTGAAAAAAAATCCCAGCACATCAGCAATCTAGATCAAACAAGGATAAAGAAAGAGGATTGACAAGCTCTTTGTTATCTTTTAGAAAGGTAATTTCAGGTTTCCATATTAATAATATAATGATTCCAGTTTCAATAACTCTCTTAAAATCCAAGGTAACACTGTTGACTCCAGTAAAGTTATTCTGGATTTACACAGGTGGAAGGGAAGTAAATATATCTTGACCTGATTGCAGTTTTTATCCTTTCATCCATTCTAAAATATCTATGGTATTTTCTCTACCACAAATATTCTCCTCATTTTTAAATTATCAGTACAGAAAAAGCCAAAGGGTCATCTGAGTGACCCTTTTCTGTATGACTACATCTTTTAAAGTTCACAAGCCATATCTTCACATGCTGCAAAATTATTTATTTTCATTTTTTTAGTAGTAAAAATGGAATGTATTTCAATGACAAAGGGTTTGGTCTTCTAAAAACTTTATCTGGCAGTGAGATCACACATAAATGCTCTCCGACACATCAGTGGGATTGTTCCATAGTGCCCTATTCCATCAGAAACATTCATTATATTGAGCTCTAATTTAGCCCAGAGGCACGTTCTGATAAAAAGCAAAAAATGCACCTGAATACCAGCAACAGATTTTCAGCTAAACTGTGTCTGTTTAACTGTACGCACCAAAGGGAGGAGTTTTGTCAAGAAACAAAGCTCATTTATGGAAGCTGAAAAGAAATATCAAAGAAAACAAAACAAGCAAATATGATTCAGAAGGTGTGTTTTTGTGGTTCAAGGCAAATGATCATGGCACCTATTAAAGTAAAACAGCAGGGATAGCACTTCCACTGGAGAAAGAGTGGACCCACATGATTTCTTGTTAATGCAAGGGAATTGTGAGACCCAATAAGACACGGTAAATCCCTATTGCTGATCCAGGAAAAGCGAAAATGCTATTTCACTGGGCTTATTTTTCTCCTTTCAGCAAATTCCCAAATACGATCTTTTGCCAACTTCGGTAGTCCATGAGTTCTAAATATTTCACAGATCTCATTTTTTTCTCTTTCACTTCAGGGACAGATCTTGTACTTTTAAAATGTGTTTTTTATTCATAAGGGACTTTGTTTAGGGCTTTTTGTTAGTTAGGTTTGTTTGTTTGGTTGGTTGGTTGTTGTTTTTTCCCCTGGTTTTGTTTGTTTGTGGTTTGTTTGTTTTTTTGTTTTTTCCTAACCCTTTAAGTAGGTAATTGAAAGTGAGGACTGGTTGCCTGACTTTTATTCCCAAATCTATTCTTTTTTTCAAGTGGTCGATGTCTCTGTCCTTGTTTACCAGGCTATAGATAGAAATCCTAATAGCTGCCTACCTCAAAAATGTTATGTGAACTGTAAGACTTAATTAATGGTTCCAAAGCAATTTGAGTACCATGCATAAAATACTTTTCTGCAAGTACACAGTAATTGTTTTAGAAGTAATAGCCTCTTTACCTGTGGTAGATTTTTGTACACTGTAGGCCTGTCTATAAGGCATAGGTAATCTCAGTGCTGTAAATCCTAAAGAAAGTCCATTCAAAGTCTTCAAATTAGGTTTTATCCAAGAACAAATGTGGAATAAATCTGGACTCCATAAAATAGGAGTGAGGTGAATCAGATACTGTATGTCCTGAGGAATCAGATACAGTGTAGTCAGCTCACTGATCTGTATCAACACATTAATGATTTATGTAGCTTTTAATTCACAACACAGACATATCTAAAATAATCAGGTAGAGGCGGGCATTAAAAATTCACTGCATGGGTCATAAAACGATTAGTTATTCAAGTGACTTCAGATTTGTATTTCATTAAGGAATAATTTTAATTTACTTTTAAGCAGTTTATATACAGAGATTTAAGAACTCTTGGAAGCTGATTACGCAGAACTCCCACTTTTATGCATTCAATATATTTAAGTCCATTTTTTTCAAGCTTTTTTAATTTGTTTGAAAGCACATGGAAAAAATATGGCTTGATAATTTGAGGGGGAGAAAAACTCCTTTAATTTATAGAGAATGGTGGGTCTATTTTATTTGCATTTTTTACACATGCATGGAAACTGAAAGAAGATCAAAGGGGAGCCTGCTCTCCCTACTGATCCAGCCTGATTGTATCCCCCTCCCTCCACTATAACAAGCTTTCAACTCGGAGCTGATTGTAGCTTGGCTGTATTTAAGCAGCTGCATTCCACTTAGCTGCTGGAGATCTGGTTTCCTGCTTCATTGCAAGTGTTTATTTTCTACTGTCCTTCTTGATCACATGCTGCAACAATCTGTGAAACAATAGCATGACTGGAGTCAGTTTCTCCTTTCTTGTCTTTTTTTTCTTTTTTTTTTTTTTTAACTCTTTTTTTTTTTATCCTTTTGCAATAAACATTTTCAGATACCTCCTGCAACTACAAGAACTAACGCAATTATGTCAAAAACATTGCCGTTATCAACCTTGTCTGGTCATCAGTCTAGCTCATCATGCAGGTAGTCTTTGTGTTCTGTTTTTTAACTATTTCTTTATTCACTTCCCTGTCTTATCCTGGATCCCTGTAGCTTTTAACTTAAACAGATGCCTGTCATGTGAAGGCTTTCTGAAACTCCAGATAAATCATGCTGTATGCGTTGACACTGTCAACCTTGTCTGTAACCTTCTCAAAGTCAGGAGAAGTTAGGTGGATTCCTACTTTTCCATATTCACAGTTTGACTTTATTCTTTGTTAAGGAGACTGTGGGCCACATTCCCAACTGATGTAAATTTCTGCATCTTCATGAAAATCAATGGAATTGTGCCATTTTACACTCTGCCTTGCAAACCTTTGCCTTCTCTGACTGCACAAAGTTTCTATTTTTGATGCATGCTGTAAATACTCAAGTTTAATGATGCAGTGAGCATTTACTTAAAATATGGACCTTGAGATATATAAGTTATCCACAGTAGATTAATGCCCCTGCATCTGTTTTTTCCCTTTTACTCCCAAACTTGCTTAAAATGAGCTTTCTATATCCTTCCAAAAAAATGAGCAACAGCAAATTACAGTTAAAAATTTTACACGAGATGGTAGTCCATTGAGAAGAAATCACAACACATCCAAATCTGGTATGACTCAGATTGGATGATGGAAGGATATGCATTGTTTATAAACCCCTGCTAAATATGCAAAATATGTTTTGTGAGAGAGTTCACATACTTTATTCTCACAGAAAGGGCACAGAATCACAGATTTTTCAGATCTCATTGTTTTTGTGATCCAATTTCTATTTTCATCACTGAATTTTCCAGAAAAGAAACTTGCACCTTCAGTAAGAGTTTCAAAATTAAACAGGTTGAATTTTGATTTTTTTAATGCACCGTAAGTCTTTACACCATTATTGAACAAACCCAAACAAGTAATAGTATCTAATATATGGCTTGCAAAATTAAAATCAGCTTCTGGAAATTATCTACACTCTACTCCTTCTAGAATATCAATTCTAAAAGCATTACTGGCACGTTTTCTCGCTTTTCTAACCAGCAAGAATTAACCAATTTTTCCTAAAACCATTCATGCTTTTTCACAACCAGATACAATAATCAGGCACAATTCTTCATCTGCTTCGTTGAGCTGGATCCAAGACAGTCCCATCCATGGTGTTCCTGTGAATTGCATCTGCATTGCCAAGCTTTTGTTCTGCCCTGTATCAGCATGAAATCCAATGTTCCATTCTGCGTTGGCTGGGACATGGGTGTAATAAACCACTTTACTGCTTATTGCCTTGCAGAGTTATGATCATGAGATCCTCTCCTTACTGGTTCAGAGGTCTTTCCCTGGTTTTGACATTTGATTTTGGAACAAAGAAAATGCAGTTGGAACTAGAGTGGAGGAAGGAAGAATTTGGGTATGGAAGTGGAGGAAGTATGTTTTATCTATGCCTTACAGTTTCCTAACACTATCAACACCTTAGTGCATTCTTCTGGTATTTCTTGCCTTTAAAGACTCATGTAATCCATGACAGACATTCCCATTGTTCTTACATGAAAGAAAGAAAACATTTCTCATTATATTAGATATCCTTGTTCTCACCCAGACTACTTAATGACTCGTGAGGGAGTGATATTAGGCCCATTTTCATCATTAATAATATTTAAAAACATGTCCTCTGAAGGCAAGAGAAAGTCTCTCATGGATTTTATTGTGCTTTCACTGAGTCATCTCAAAAAGATGTCCCTCTTCAAAAAGAGGGAAATTGTCCATTGATGAAGTTTGCATTGCATACTGAGGATGATCTCTTAGCCCTGTGTTCCCTTACTGTTGTCCTTCACCAGATTTTTGGAAGATATCAAACACAGAGTGCTATGCCTCTGGCTCTCAGCATCCATTTAACAGATCAACACTGAAGAGATAGAATTTGACCTTCCAAGTATATGTTATCCTCACAGTAGCCTTCACAGACCCGTACCACAACATTATCATTAACAAAGGAAACTCTGTCCTTCTAAGTGAAAAAAATTACTGGTTACCAAACAAGAGAACCATTAACATCCTTAAATTCCCTTGACATATCTACTCTTAGTGTTTATCTAGGGAAAGCACTCAGACATTGGTAATGACCAGTAGACATGACCAACAGTATTAAGTTCAGTGCTGGATAAACATAGCTTTTTCTATATCCTTTTTCTCTTGGTAAATTCTAGTTTTGGGAGATCTGTCTTTGTGAAAGCAATAGCAAAAATATTGAGGGTTCCTTTCACTTCAGAAGTGAGACTGTCTACCTGCTTTACTGGCATCCTGCAGGGGAAGACAGATGCTGTCTGAAAAGGTGTCTGCAGTGTATTAAACAGGATTCAGCTCAGACATTAACTGTTGCCAGTACTTTTTCGAAAAGAGAATTAACTTTAGTGTACAAAATCACAGATCCACGCTTGCAACAATTGACCATTCCCTACAGACATCTACATCTTTGGGCTTTTTCACCTTCTAAGCTGTTCTGCCCTGCTTCTATTTTAAAATAAAAATCTTATAGGAGCATATCTATTTGGAAAGAAAATCAAACAACATTTTCAACCTGTATCTTCTCTCTGTTGCTAACCTGAGAACAAAGAAAAGAAATGAAAGTTGGTCAAAATGAAGGACTTGAAGATAAAGGCAGCAGAAATGCATTTTCTTAAGATGAAGTTCTAGTCTTTGCTTCTTAAAACTGGGTAAGATCAAGTTCTGATACCAGCAGGAAGCAGGGCACTAAACAAATGGTGCATGACAGTCCTAAGTATAAGTCAATTCAGTCCTTAAAAGACAAAATCATGAGTCCAACACTTAATAAAAGTTCCCTCTCTGGGTTCAGTAGTAATACATGTGATATTTTAATGTCAGATGATGTTCTTAGTGTAATTATGGCATGAAGTTTCTCTTTGAGTGATGAAAAGCTTATGCCTTTTTGTCCTTCACATACGTATTTTCATATCACTATGAATTCCGGTTTTGGTGTCTCCTCCATATTGACTCAGAGGATATCAGGAATCATCCTTTGAAAATAAATACCAAATATTCACAGATTACTATGAAAAATAAAATAAAATACCTTAGGGCATTATACAGATGTCTTTTAATCCCTGGCTCGAGATCTGGGGTTTTCAAAACATTCACAGAAGGGTAATGAGTCAAACAGAGCATGGGAATTGGAGTGAATCAGAGGCCCACTTTGCACCTTGTCAGAACTATACAGAAAAGGACTAAAGAGGCAGACTACCTATGCCATGGTTTCACAGGAAGAATAGTTTGGCAAAAATCAAACAAATGAAAAGGCCCCAAAAATCCAACACCAAAATACCCAAACCAAAGAAAACAAATCCAAAAAAGCCCACCAAAACTGAAAACACTCCAGCAAAGAAAACCCTTACAGATATATTTGTTTACTAATGGCCTTCATAAATTTGTTTTAGGTATAGATGAAACTCAAAAAATGTATGGAACTGCTGAAAATCAGAAAAATGTCATAGGATTAAGGCATACTTCTCCATTTAAATCAGGAATCAGCATAAACAAGATCAAAAGCCATGCAGAACTTGGGGAAAGGAGAGGGATTAAATTTAAAATAAATAAAATTTTAAAAGTACTGAAATCTGCCTTGGATGCTCCAGATTCATCAGCTGGAAGGACTGTTTTTTCCCAGTAAAAAACAAAGAATGCTTGGAAAGATGAATAGATAAGTGCACATGCTGATAGATAAGTTACAATAGAAGTCTTATTGTAAAATAGCTTCTGCATTGATAAGAAACATAGTTTTGTTGGGGAAACTTGGTCTCCCATGGACCTAACTCTACTTAAGCACCTTCTGGAGACGCTGAAAGGAATAATTCATCTTTCCTAGCTGACACAGTATTGGCAGTTTCAGTCCAAATGATAAAAAAATGGCAATTTTTCCTTCATGCTGCTCTCTGTAGAACTGTCATTGCAAAACATACTAAACAACTGAATATTCACAGGCAGATTTTCAATGAGGTTAGGCCTCATTGATAGTTGGGATTCTGGCCCTAAATTTTTATTTTCTCCAGGCTTCAGTGTGGGGTTTTTTGTTTACTTTTTCCTAGCTCTTTCTCTTGCCTTTTTTCCCTTTCTTTCCCTGCCCCCCCACCTCTAAGGAGGAAATAAAGGATCATATTTTTTTATTAATAAAAAAGAAAAAGGAAGGGGAAAAATACCAAAAGAGTAGAATTTGTCTTTATGAAAGAAAATACTGTAGATATTTTGCCAAAAAGGACACATAGTGAAAATAGATTAGTTCATTTGAGCAAAATGTGGAAAATATATATTTCCTGAAGCAGGTGCTGCGAATGAGGAGGATAGGAAGAAAAATGTCTTGCTTGGAAAGTATTCTTCAAAATGTGATTTCTCTCATCATGTGAAGAGGCAGCAAAACAGTACACCACTGAGAGCTATAGTGTTTCCTAACAGGCTCTCCTTAGAGTCTTCATTTATTTAGTTATAAACACAGATCTCTTGGTTAACAACGTTCTCTGATTTTTTTATCCTTTTAGTGAAGAGGTAGACAGAAAGATAAAACTGTGTTTTAGGTAATGAGATGAATCAGAACCAAACAAATGGGATCTGGGGGTGAAGATGGGGCATAACTATGTAGCGGAAAAGATGTATCTTTTGAAGAATAGTTTCTATTCAGCAGCCAATACCTCTTTGTTTATGTCTTTGCTTTTCACATCCACTATGAATAGCAGAGTAGAGACATTTGGCAAGACAAGAGTCACATATTTCTCTAATTAATAGCTGATTTGCCAGAACATAAAAATCTGGGCCAGCCAAACCAGTTCATAAACATGCGCTGAACTAAAAAATCAACATATTTTGTCTTAGTTTCTTTGGAGGTGAGGAAGTGAGACATTTTGGAAAGAAACCAATGACCATTTTCTGATTACCATGACTCTGTATTCAGATCTGGGATTATCTTCTCCTTTCTACTATCAATAAGACCTTTCTCTTCAGCAAGCACTGACAGACCTGCTGTAAAGTAAGTACCTGAACCTCCTCCTTCAGTAACTTGGAAGAGCTAAAACCAGTCCATCTCTTACCTTACTTACACAGACTGGGACAAAAATAAGCAAAAACATTGAAACTTTATCTCTCAGAATAAGGACAAGCAGAATCAGCATTTCATGTGGAGAATTATAGTTTTGCTAGGATGTTTCAATAGTTGATTAGAGTGAAAATATAACGCAGGAGACTGCCTTGTAGTTAGGGCAATCATTTGTGCATTCAAGTCCACATTTCAGTCTCTAACTGTTTTTTTCCCAATGACTGCTTCATGTGAAATTCAAATATTTCTTTAGTTCCAGGAACATCCCCTCTAAGGTCTAACCATTGGGAGTGTTGTCACAGTTTTATTACTTATAGTCCCTTGGTCTGGATACATGACACAGAACAGCTTTAGTCTCTCCACATTAGTTTGAATAAATTTAAGTAATGGCTTAATTTTAGTTAGCTAAAGCTCTTGATAGTCCTGGGTGTATCCTATCTTAGAGTAGGAATACCTGAGTAATGAAGGAACATGCTGATGAATGGCAACTGAAGTATTGTTTACTCTTAACTGTGCACAGAAAACCAGAATTAAAACTTCAGTTGCCAGAAAAACCCAAGTATTTATACATTAGAAATCTGCATGCTCTAGGAAAGTTCAGGGCCACACAACAGTAGAACAAAGATTTTGAGAATGGAAAGGTGGTTAAATTTAGTTATAGTGGCAGACATTAATCTGGTTATTTGAGTTAAAGGGATCAGGAATTTCCATGACACCTAAAAGGACTGAAAAGAAATCCACCAACTCCTAAAGGCTTAGCCATTCTTTATCTCAGAAAAGGCTCACAAGAGACTAACAGATCAAGGAAGATGTGTTGATCGAAAGCCTTGGGTTTTGAAGTTATCTCCCTTAGCTTCCCTTTTTCAGGTATTTTAACACGAATAATCAAGCACTCTGTAATGATGAATAACAAACTCAAGTTGCAGCAGAAGACATTTAGGTTCGATATTAGGAAACATTTTTTCACCACATTGGGAAAAGTTTTCCAAGGAAGTGGAAGAATCAATCCTTGAAGGTGTTTAAAAAGCATGTGGATATGGCACATAGAGGTATGGGTTAGTGGTGGATATGGCAGTTCTGGGTTAACAGTGAGATTCAATGACCTTAGAGGTCTTTTCCAACCTTAAATAATCTATGATCCTGTATAACTGATTTCCAAGCAGTTTGAAGAGGTAGCAACAGCAATTAACAAAAGTGAAATGAAATGCTTGCCAAATCAAGATGGAATTGTCAGCATGATGTTCTTCCACCTTTGAATGATCTCTCTTCAGTGCTCTGCAGGGCTCACGATTCTCCACATCAGTTACAGAAAGTTTCTTTGTATATGAAAATGTCAGCAAATCTAAAATGTATGCGGAATTAGAAACCAGGTTGATGAGAACTGAAAATGTGGTTGGGCGTGGTGACAACTTCCAAATCCATTCTGCACTCGTAAATTTTACATTGCTATTTTTAAAGGTTGTTTATGCTAACACATCTTTTTTAATTGGAACTTGACCAGATTGTGCATATTTTACAATGCCGTCACTTTCCAGAATATCATTCACAGTTTCTTTTTTTTCTAACATTTACAAATTTAATGACTTTCCTCCTATAAAAGATATAGGCATCTGCATTTTTTTTGAAATATAATCAGTTTAAGCTGTTTAAAAACAGGAGGGGGGAACATCCCGCTTGATAATTTACCAATAAAAATGAGGAAAGATATAAAAAACAACAACAGGAACAGACACCCCGTACTTCTAGACTAAGATTTCTGCAAAACAGAATGCACTGTGTTTTTCTGCTTTGAATGAGAATGCAAGTATGAGAATAACAGGACAGAGAAGTCTAAAATTTTTCCAGTGAAATTGTATTCATTTAAAAAATGAGATTTCACTGATTTCCATTATTCAAAAACTCTTGGGGTGAATAAACTGTTATACAATCTTGAGGGAAACTTAAAGTTACTGGAGGACCTGGATCTCCAGGATTTTCAGAACTCTGGCACTTCATCTGTGTGGAAAATTTTACTGTGGTTTTTACAGCAACTAGAGGAACACCCTTCTACTCATTCATTTGGGCTGTTATCATACTGAACTGGTTCAGCCAACCAGATTTTTATTAATTTATTTTTTTTATTTATTTATTTTGCATAGGATTGAACATGAAAGGTGATCTTATAGCTCAACTTCAATCCACAAAATTTTATCCTGCCCATAAACTGAACAAAAACTCTGGACTAAGTCATCCATGTACATGTGGCCTGAGTATGAAGCGTCTGATGTTGAATCAATAGAAAAACAGATATTCCTTTATCACAACAGTCAAAATGTAAAAGCAGTGAGTTTCCTGGGCCGTGTGCTACTTGGGATAGTCTGTCAATTCCAGTCCAGACTTCTGCATATGGTTCAAAAAGCACCATACACAGTTTTGAAATTGATTTTGCCATTTGAACAATCTTCCACTTTAAGAAACTAAAAGGAAGTCTAGTTCCATCCTATTTGATCTCCCTTAGGAGAGGATAAAGCACATAATCCAGTGCTCTGAGCACTGATTTGGTATAAATACACTTCCCTGCAACCTTTGGTGGATAATTCATATGCCCCATGTCTCTATTGCTCATCTGTGAAATGGAGGTACTGCATTTCCATGCCATATGTGGAAATTCAGCCTAATTAACAGGCTAAAGAAATACTCAATGTATTGCCTATGGTGAATTCCTCTTTAAAATCCCACTTCCGCCCACATTCAGAACCAGTCACTGAAAAGCACGAGTCCCCGTCTTGTTTTACTACTCCAAAAGCATCAGATAACAACTTTAGAACAGTGTTAGCTACTGATACTGTATTAGATGTAAAATTTTTCAGTAAATTATTTTCTCTGCTTTCATTTAAATTTGAGTCTGAGTTATCAATTTTTCTTGTATGTTTTTACTACTTCTGAAGCTTAATTCAACATGTCTTCTTTTTTTAAACAACTGTTCCTTTACCCAGGTGACCTTCCTACAAAGATTTTCTTTGTTCAGATGAATTTCTTATTTTTTTATTCTTCTTCTTTTCTTCTTTTTTTTTTAATGAACCTGAAGGCAATTGTGTTCATCACTGTATACTGAATTATAATAGCGCCTTTTAAGAATAGTGCTTTGTACAATGGAGACCACTTGATGATAATCTGGTACAAAAATAAACCTACGAGAATAGATTGACTGAGGAAAAGTATCCCAGAATATGCATTACAACACTCGTGAGAGAAGTGGGACAGTGATAATACGAAAGACAGTAGAACTCCTTTGACCTGCTGAAGTTCTACTGTGTCACAGCATAACACAGGTAACCTTAAAATTGTCCAGCTTTTCATAGTACAAAGAGTCTGAAAACTGTAAGGAGTAGGGAGAAGGAGGGATTGAACCTGATTAAGAAGATTTGCAATGCAGAAGACTAAACAGACAAATTCTTGCCCCAAACTGGACAAAGAAATATTGTCTATTATTTGCCTTTAGATCCTGTTTAGCAAAGGATTAGAAACTGTGCAGCTTCAAAGTACAGAATCAGATTTTGTTGATTTGTTTGTTGCAATCACACAGGAAATGATTTTGATGCTGATTTTCCCATTTCAGTCCCAGATATTAAACATTACTACAGTTTTAGCTTACAGAAGCTTTCAGAAAATCAGTAGTGTTTTAGAAACACTGTTCACAGGGTAATGTTTTGATTTGCCATGTTTTTCAATAGCCAGGGATTTTAGCCATGTCTTGCCTTGAAAAAAATTGGAAACTTCTCTATTGGATACTCCCCTCAGTAGCATGGTGAAAGTATGATCCAGCAGAGAAGAGTCAGAGAGCTCCTTCCAGCACCCTTCACACTAACTCTTGCTGTCATTGTGCACAAAGTATCTGCACTCTTTAAAGTTATGGATTCTAAGAGCCTGAGTAGATCATTGATTTGATCCCAGACTGCACAGGTAGATCCACAGCTTCCATAGGCAGAACCATCCCATGGCCTCAGTCATGTCAAGCAGTGGGAGGCAGAAGGTAAGTTATAATTACTGTGAATCTCCCTTTGTATATAATCAAAAGACAAGGATGAAAAGCACCATGATAAGGATAACCAGTTATCTGTTCCGTTTGCTGTTGTTGCTATCATTTTAGCTGTGGAGCTAAATATAGGGAATTATATCACTCTCTACAACTACCTGAAAGGAGGTTGTAGCCAGGTGGGAGATGGTCTCTTCTCCCAGGCAACCAGCAGTAAGACAAGAGGGCATGGTCTTAAGCTCTGCCAGGGGAGGTTTAGATTGGATGTTAGGAAGAAATTCTTTACAGAGAGGGTAATCAGACATTGGAATGGGCTGCCCAGAGAAGTGGTGGTTTCTCCATCCCTGGAGGTATTTAAGAAGGGACTGGATGTGGCACTTAGTACCATGGTCTAGTAACTGATAGTAGTGGATCAAGGGTTGGACTTGATGATCTCAGAGGTCCCTTCCAACCTGTACGATTCTGTGATTCTATGATATATATATTCATCTCTTCCCCACTCTCTTTGCTTCTCTGTCAGAGCACTTAGATATCATTTATTATAACTTGGAGGATTTGCTGCCATCAGTCTCGAGGTAGTCGTAAAGAATATTCCTCTTATGTATAGGGATGGCCGTAATAATCACAGGATTAATTTGTACTATCTGTAAATTACCATTGGAAATTCATTTCCTTACATATTTATTAAAAGACAAACCCTGAAACGTGTTGTTGTTTGGTTTTTTTTGTTTTATTTTGGTTTGGTTTGGTTTTTAATTTGGTTTGGTTTGGTTTTCTGTTTTTTGGTTTGGTTTTTTTTTTTTTTTATTTTATTCAGTGGAAGCTGATGCCTTAGCACACCTGAGAGTCTTGACCTGAGAGATTTTGATCTTGTTGACATCATAAAACTCCATTAAGCCCACTGGATTCCCAGGTGGTCATTACCCTGCAATAGCCTTCCTGGTTGAAAGGAACATGATCCCCAGGGCATAAGGCAAGCTGTTTGCTTGAGCAGCTGACAGGTACACTTGTGAGATACCTTCAGGATGCAAAGTGGGCCATGCTCGCAGGAAATATGCCTAGGATTTCTTTCTGAGAGCAGTGCCTCAAAGTTCAGACAGTTATTCTGTGCTTAAGCAGAGGTTGATGTTATTAGATGTGAGACTGTGGACCATGTTTTCGGTTCTGTGTATGATTTGCAAGGGCATCTGGAAGAAGTCATCAGAAAGAAGAAAAGTCTACATCCATAATAGAAGAGTGTCCTTAAGTCATGTGTCCTTGGAAATGTTACTTCTCAGCTATTCTGTGGGAGTTTGTATGTTCCCAGGCATTGCACCGCATCCCTTCTGCAGAGGGGATAATGATAATAGAATCAGCCCTTTATATTCTCAAAGAAAGGTCAACATATGCCTCTATAAACCTTGAAAACATCCCTTTTGTACTTTCTAATAATCAAATGTGTTGAAAGAACCAATCAATTCAACGTAAACATTTCATGTGCAGCAGTGTATAGTCATGCAGGACAGTGTATAATGAAAAGCTCCAAAATAAAGAATGGACAAATGTACGTCCCTATTAAAAGCATAGATTTATTGACATATTGATGTGTTTAAAAGGTCTCTGCTCTGAAACTAGGCTATATGTAAATAAGAACAATTGAAAGCAAAGGACAAATTCACAGGAAGAATTGAAACTATATGAATCACTCAGGCCTTCTGTAGCTGGACTTACAAATTATTTCTAACCTATGCTTGTCTCTGATCTTGAATTCCTCTGGTATGATAAGAAAAGGCCTGTTTCTAAAAAAGCAATTCTTACCTAAATTAAAAGACTGTGTCTTAACACTCCTGACTGACTTATTTTTAAATCATAAACATTTTAAAGGACAGGAGCATAAGAATTTATTGCAGCCATTTTTTAAACACTAGAAATAAGAAACAATACCACATGAATATTTAAAATTAATATTGAACCAAGGAATGAATATAGTTCTGTTCAATATTCATTCAAACCAAACTAAACAAAGTTCTGTTCAATATTCATTCAAACCAAACTAAACAAACAAACAATAGGTTAAAAAAACCACAACAACATTGTACTCTTATTTTTTAAACTCCTTTTATTCATTCGACTCCATACATTCTCCTGCTTTTTCTTACAAAGTAGACAGCATATTTTACACTCAACCCTGTAGACAAAAAAATAATACCTCAACTGTATTGTTATTATTTCTATCTCTATTCAGTAAATAATATAGAAGAAAATATCTCTCCATATACATATTTAAATGTACATGCCTATTTTATAACTGATGCCGACTCTGCTGTGGACCTCATTGCCTCAAGATAACTTGGGAAGCAAAACTTCAGGAAAAAAAGCTTACAACACGGACAAATTTTCTTAGGGAAATCTCTCAGTGTTTATGGCTCCACCCTGTGTGGAAGTTCACCTTACCCCGACTCTGCAAGTCACAGAACCCTGAAGCATTCAGTAAAAGAAAAATATACTCCTCCCTGAGGTGTTCCAGATTGGGAGTGTTACTTCTAATTTAAATAAGGATGTCAGCCTTCCTATGGTGTAGCTGAAGTCTAATCACATGTAGCCTTTTGCCAGAGTTGCTACAGGTCTAGGAGCAGGAAAGACGTCTAGGGGGGAAGACAGCAAGAGACAGTAGTATTTGAAGCAAGGATTTGCAGATCTCATGCTACAGAGTCTGTACATACAGTATATACAAACTGTATATACAAAGAGAGTATACAAACTTAAATGAAATGGGGCAGGAAGGTTGTGGGAACAGAGGTTCCTCAATGGATTTTAATCATATATAATATATATATGTTTATATATTTTTATATATATATTATATATA
>VZRE01013879.1:0-62070 GCA_013396775.1 Cephalopterus ornatus
GGCCGGGGGAGCCGGGGCTGTGACGGGGCCCGAGGTACCGGTGCCGATGCTGAACCGGGCGGGACGCGGAGCCCTCCCGCAGCGGCCCCGGGACTCCCCCAGACCCGCAGCGCCGCCCGCGCCCCCGCCTCGCCGGGCGCCGTCTGGCGGACACGGCCGGTACCGCAGGGCCGGTACCGCAGCCCCGGGGCTACCGCACGGCGGGGACCGCCCGCACCGCACAGGGGATGCAGAGCCCCCCGATCGGTCACCCCCGAGGCTATCACACCCTCCCCCAGGTCAGAATATCGCCCGCCTCCCCCTTCCCCGTGGTGTTCCCGCCTTGCCATGCTCCTTGGAAAGGAGGAGAGCTGGAGGAGGCAGCGCGGGAAAGGACACCCCGGTCACACCGGGTCAGGTTTATATTCCAGTTTTATTCTCTGTCAGAGAGGCCCTGCTGTTTTCCTGGCTGTCACAGAGCCCCCCATGCCGGGTGGGGATGGTGTCTCCACGCTGCCAGGCCTCAGGGCTGGGCCCCCACCCAGGGACATTGTGGGAGGTGTTGGATGCCCTGGGGACTCCCGGGGCAGTGCGGAGCTGCAGCTTTGAGCACCATGAACGGAAAAGGCCAGCGGTGCCGTGCAGAGAGGCTGCTGCACAAGGAGCAGAGGAGAGTGACAGCCACTCCTGCTCCTCCTCCTCCCAGTGTATAAAAATACCAGTGTGACTTTATTTGGCTTTTCAGTTTTGGGTTACGTTTGTTCTACAGTTTATAAAAAGCTTTTCCCAAAGTGTGTGTTCCGTTACACTTCTGTGCCGTCATGCAAATTGCTGTGGACTTTGACTTCCAAGTTCACCTGCTTCACCTTCCTGCCCTTCCCCTGGCAGATGCTGCCATTTTCCCTCAGAGGATGAATATTCCTCACGGTACAGCATCGGCTGCCCATGGCCCTCGGGACCCCCCTGGGCAGCTCCACCTTGGTGTTCAAGGGGTGCTCCTCGGGGGCGGCTCTGGCAGCCTCCCGCTTCCTCCGCACCTTCCGACACTTCCTGGCAAGAAGGCAAACCCCGGACAGCACCAGCAGCAGCAGGGTGAGGGCAGCAAAGGCGCTCCCCAGGGAAGCACCCGTTTGGGACAAGGAGGCTGCAACAGCGGCTTCCTCCCTCTCCAAGAGCAGCGACTTCATGTTGGTGCCGTTCTTGACCTGGTCGCCCTCGTTGTCGTAGACCAAGGAGTCGTCCAGCACCGTCCTGCCAGCGCCCTCGGCCAGGTCCCTGCGGTCGCGCTGCCAGCGCCGAGCGAGGGACCGCTGGACACGGGGCCCTGCTGTGCTCTCCGGGCCGATCACGTAGATCACCTGAAGGTACCACTGGTGTCCAGCTTCCACCTTTCCAAAGGGGAAGATAAGCACACAGGTCACGTTAACAGTGACTTTAATATCGAGTGATTAAGAGCTGACGCATTTTTTGTTCTGTTTTTTTCTGAGCACCTAACGCTGAACACCACGTGAGGTGATCAGCCTTTGCCAGCTGCAATGATTCCTTTAGGGTCATGAATACTATGCTTTTTAAGAGCTTTTTCCTGAGTGATTTAGGGGGAAAAAAAAAAATTTTTAAAATGACCACAATAGTAACCTAATCTTCATTTTCTGTGTCAGGGTTGGCTTCTGAAGGCCCAGAGCCTAAAATTCACAAAGCATTTGAGAGATCCCAGACAGAGAAGTTACTTTTGGGCTACGAGAAGCACATACCTTGTAGAGAGCATCCACCTTGAGAGTAAATCCATCGACTCCGGGCATGCTGCTTACTGAGTGGAACTCTGACAGCTCAGAGGCAAAGTGGGCATCAAAAGGCACATCGTGGAAGTACTTATCTGTCACTTCAGGTTGGTTTCGGTCCTGGAAATCAGAGAGATGTTATGAAGAGGAGGGCAGGGTCTCTTGCTTTCCAAAGGGAGGCCAGGGCACTACACACTCCTCATCCCTTTGCAGTCAGAATCTGTTTGCTGTTGGAGAAACTCCCAAACAGGGAGCAGAAGCAGAGGACTCACCAAGAGGAGGAACCGGTGTTTCAGGTACTTGTTGGGTTGGATGCAGCCATACTGGGGCCCCTCATTATACACAGTGCCCGTGGGGTCGAAGAAAGGCACGTAGCCATCCTTGCCCGTGCACAGGTAGACTTTTTCCAGCTGCAGCTTGTACGCGGCGTTGAGGTTTTGTTCCGGGTGCCAGAGCACGCGGCCATACAGGACTTGTCCTGGGGAAGTGGGGAGAAAGATGGACAGGTGGAATTCTTCAACAAGAGAACCACTGCTAGAGACCAACACGCCGAACCACACGTGGCTCTCGGTTTGGAAGGTTTGGGAAGGGTTTGGGGTGTGAAGGTGACACAAGCACATTGTTTTCTTACAGGGCTTTAATATGCTCAAAATGTCATTTGTTGCTGTAAAAGAGGCAAAGCCAAAATAAATCCTACCCTTGGAAAAAGCTCCTTTGTAATCCATTTCTGCCAGGGACATTTCAGATTTGGTGGGGTCCATCAGAAACACCTTCTCATTGTTACAGAGCTGGAACTCTGTGTTTAGGGAGTAGACAACAGGAACTGGGCGGTTTGTCTGCTGGAAGGCGATGGGGATCAAAAATCTGGAATTGGGACAAGGAAGGAAACCATGGAGAGGTGAGGTTTGGACACGTGCACCCCAAGCACAGCGATCTCCCAGCACCCTGAGCACGGACACTCTTGGTTGTAGAGAGGCTCTTGAGCGAAAGAGGAGTTTCCAGCCCTCCCGTTTTCCCTTCCTGTTGCTGTTGTGGTGTCCCACACATGTGCTGGGACCCCAGAAACACCCCAAATGGGCTGACATTGTTCTGCTGCCATGGGGATGGGGCCTCCTTACCGCTCTGGAGCGTGAGCTGTGCAGGGCAGGGGCTTGTCTCCAGGCTCTGCCCATGGCTGCGTGGGCTGCACAGTGCAGGGGATTAAGAAGATGGTGTACTCTCCGGAGTAGTCCTTCCTGGGAACAGACAGAAGATCCTGTGGTCATCAAAGAAGGCCCTGGGTTCACCCAGAGCAGCACGTCTTCCTTGCCCCAGAAATGTCCACCCAGCAATTGCCTGAGGGACAAATGGGACCTGGGGTGTTTAATGTGACCCTCTGAAATACATGGTCACCTCTGGGATCTACCCATGACTTCACTGCTGGAAAAATACCTTTATAAGAAGCTGAGCTGATTTTTGCCTCAGCAGAGGACTTCCAGCCCTTATAGCAGCTCCCCCTGACCAAGGCTGGCTCCTGAGCATTCCACACTGTCTCTGTGGCTGCTGGAAGGGCACCAGGGAGAACATGGTGCTGTGGGAAACTTCTGAAGGGGACTGAACCCAGAATCCTGACCTGTTGTAGGAGCTGGTTGCTCTCCAGAGCTGGTAGGGGGAGTCGAAAGTCTGAGCGCTCCACAGCAGCTGCAGGTCAAATTCGATCCCTCCCAGGTGCTCTGGAGTCATTAAAAAAGACCTGGCATCTGGCAGGCTGTGGTGCTCCATGACAAAAAGCCCTGGAGGGGAAGGACAGGGAGGTGACAGGTAAGGCAGAGCACGGAGAGGCCCCGTGCTGTGCACCTCAGCACGGAGGGGCTCCTGGTGGGAAGGGGGACTCATTCTGCTGCCTGTGTTTTCACTGATTTCAGCCTCTGTCAGGGTCACTGCTCTCACCTCTGAACTTGGCCTGTGTCTTGAACTCGATAACCAGCCGACCATCCTCGCGGATGTAGATCCTGATGATCTGCAGCCGGGCCGAGAGCACGCTGTCCGTCTGGATCCCTGCAGGGACAGAGGCACTGGGGAGCACGCACAGCACAGTCACACCTTGGGTGGGCTCTGCCAGCCCCAGCAGCATTTGGGAGAGCTCCAGAAGGCACAGTTTAATTGGGACCATCCTCCAGTGAGCCAGCTATAGACTTCCTCTGCCATCCACGTGCCACCTAAGTCTCCCCCAAGCATAAAGGAAGTACTCTGAGTTCCCCCCATCTGTGAGAGCCAGGGGAACGTGACAGCAGCTGCCGCATGAGTAGCCCTGAAAAGTGTCCAAGAAATCACTCCAAATATCCCACAGGACTCTGATGAAGAGAGAGGTGTTTTCCTGCAGTGCCAACTGCGCCCATGAGCTGAGGGGCTGGGGGGAACATGGCTAAGCTGGCACAGTCCATGCCTGGACTCAGCCTGCAGGCCCGTTCCCTCTGGGGATCAGGACTCTGGTGGCAGTGCAGAAACTAAGGAAAAGGACAAAACAAGGAGGAGACAATACTTCCGTAGCTCTCGGAATGCCTTGGGCTTACCTGTCCTCCAGAGAACAGTGTCGTAGAAGAAGGAGAACTCCATCTCTGTGTGATGCTCCAGGGAAGCCCAACCCCTCGGTGCTGTCACATAGATATAGGACACGTAGAGAGGGACATGGACTGTCAGGAAGGACTGAGCGGAGTCCCGTACCTGGCAATAAAACCCAAAAAAGGGGGTTATGCACCTTCCAAATGAAGGCAGAGGTGACTGTCTGAATGTTCTTTACCTTGACTGTAGGTACTGTAGACAAACCTGTGTTTAAATCAGGGTCAGGGTTAAGGCTCGTTGGTGCCATGGGACAAAGGAGCTGTGGGGACAATTTCACCTCAAAACCCCCCAGTTTCCAAGGCTGTGAATTAAAATGCAGCAATTCTGCTTGCTCAGGCCTCCCCCAGCTCTCCATTTATTATCTGCAGAGTGCAGCTGTACTCTGCAAGCCCCAGAGAGTTCAGGGAGACATTCCAGCCTGGTTGGTGCCAGGCTCCATGTGCTCCACTGGGCAGTTGTTCAGGCCAAGTAGCTCCTCTGGATTTGTGCAAATAATTGGAGCTATAAAAGGAAAGTTAACGAGGTATTCCAGGCTGGCAGGAATTAAAAGGGATTATGCTGGCCATAACATTCTGACTGGGAATTTAATGCAAGAACCTAAGGATGATGAGATACTCACTGGAGTGGGATGTACATGGATAATCCAGCCATGAGAGGGCAGTGAGACACATTGGATAGTGAAAGCTACTAGTTTATAGAGCATTTTTGGCTTTTGCTCTGCCAGTCTGTCAATTAAGAAATGAGTAAAAAAAAAAAATCCCATGACCTCACTCTGTTGTGGATCACACACTGATCTGTCTCTGCTCTGTCCTTCACTCATTTCTATCGGGTCACAGTCAAAATTGTAAAAGAATAGAGCTCAGCTGGGGATGTTTTGTATTTCCAGTATGGCTTTCTATTAAAAAAAAAATATTTTGCTGATGCTCTGAAGATTAAGAGAATAAAACCTAAGGAGGTTAACCTAAGGAAAAGAAATTAATTAAATGCACCCAGCACTTTTCTTTTCCAGGTGAAAGGGGGGACAAGCCACGATCTGATTGTACAGAGCAGCAACTGCACATGAGCACAAAGCCTAAGAACAGAGAAAGATCTGGGTTATGTGGAACAGCTTTGGATGCGGCCTCTCACCTGGAAGTCAGCGGTGACTGAGCCTCCGCAGACATCAATTAATTCAGTCATGTCGTAATAAGCATCAAAGGTCCAAATGCAGCTCTTGAGGTTGAGGTGCTGGTAGAGCTGGATTGTCTTGGGCTCCCTCACCGTGGGGTCCAGCTGGTAAGGGCGATCATAGCCCGGGCCCAGGACGAAGCTGTCATGGGTCACTTCGTCCAGGAACCCTGCCTCTGGGATGGAGAGACATCGGGACACTGATCCCTCCGGATTTTAAAGAGCCTGAGGTCTACTTTGCACTCTTGAATCATGGGAGCTCCTCTCCCTTGGTTATCCTGGAGGTCAAACTGAATACACACAAGTCTTCACAGGGGAAAAATGTTATAGGAATGGGGTAAGAATCCCAAAAACCCACCTTAGGGACTTAATTCATTCAAGGTTGAAGTTAACCTTTAAGAAATGAGGAAGTATGGAATTATCAGAATGAAGTACCACCCACTGCCCACCACAGAACGAGCATGGATCTCATTCCCTGGAGTGTCAGATACACAATCTGCCTGTTTCTTTTCAGCAGTGAATTTATTTTGCTGCTTCTTGTTGCCTTGTGGGAGACCTCAGTGACCCAGACACAGTGATCCAAGCCCACAGCTCCCTCTCTAACCACGTGGACATCACAATGGAGATTTGAAAAGCAGAAAATCACAATCTCCTCAAACAGAGCAACGTTTAAACATTCCCATGCACAGAATCTCATCTCCAATGGGGCATCGCTGGTCGCTGCTGTTAGTACAAGAAGAAGATTAATTATTATTTACATGATGTCAAGAGAGCCCAGAGGAAGACCAAGCCACCTTCTCTGCATTTCTTTCCTGGTTTCCACATTCAGGAAGCAAAGTTCAAGGTTACCTGAGATGCCTCTGAGGTCTCTGACAGTGACCAGGTTGGAGCAGACGTGCTGGTGCCTGTAGATGGACTCAGAGAGAAGGAAATGCAAGTTGTGCAGCGGGAGGGTGGAGATGAGGGGCAGCATCCCATCCTGGTGGGGAATCTGCACCGAGATGTGGATCCTGGAAGAAGCACCAAATGAGACAGCAGAAGAGAGCAGCCCTGGCAGGCACGGTGTTATAGTTTTCAAGTGTGCTGAANAGCCTCATGCATCCCCCCTCAACCCACAGCAGCACAGCCCAGCCCAGCCAGGTGAGCCTGATGTTTAGTTTCAGCTGGATTTCCCCAGCTAGACATCTGCTTCTTAAGCTATTCCACCAACTCCCAGTTCCTGAGGGGAAGGGGGAGTGGGAGTACTACCCTGAGCACCCCACGCTGCAGAAGGGATGCGGTTTCACACACATGTTCTCCTCATGATCCCAGGCACCTCCGTAACCCCGGGGGCGCTGGTGAAGGGCTGCACTCCCCACTTGTCCAGGCTCATACCTGTTGGGATGCTCCTTGTGCTTGACATCCAGGTACTTGAGAGTGGCAATGAATGACTGTGCCTGGAACCCTCTGGCTGTCCCTGCCACCACAGGAGTGTGACAAATGGCACTGTCTGTGCCTATGGTCACCACGTTGCTCCTCAGGGGGGTCCCCACATGGCCAGCCTTGTCCACAGCCTTGGCCACACAGCGTACATGGAACCGCCTGCTGAAGTAAATGCTGTCCAGCACCTGGGGGAGTGAGGAGGGAGAAACAAGTGGTGCTTTCAGCAGGCTCAGGGAAGAATGGTGCTAAAAAAAAACAAACAAAAAAAAAAAATCCCCAAAGAAGCAGCACACCAAGTCCCAAACCCGAGGAGATTGCATGCTTTAATCTCCGTGCTCCTGCTGCTCCACCGTGCCGGTACCTTGTGGTTGACACTCGTGAAGGGGGTGCTGTCAGTGATGGTCTCGAAAGGTGACCTGGCTCCGTTCCCATCTGTGGGAGCTGCCACTTCCCAGCTGAACTGTATTGAAGACTGGTTGATTCCGGCCTCGCTGCAGCGTTCCTTCATGACGGTGTACTTGGGGAAGTGAGGGTCACAGGGGGTGACACAGATGAGGGGATAACCCGGGGAAGGGGATTTCTTAGCACCGTCCTTGGTCACTTCTTCCACACGGTCATAGTCAGCCAGGGTGACAACCTGCAGGGATGCAAGATGGCAGCACTCACCTGGGGCTGAGGGAAGGGCTGGAAAAAGCCATCCTTCCCTCCCACCCGGTCACTGCAGCTCTTTATTTCATTTCATTTCATTTCATTTCATTTCATTTCATTTCATTTCAGTCTGTACTTGCAGGGCACTAAATCACATCTGCTGCAACCAGCGACTCACCACGGGAGGTGCTGGGAGAATCAGACTCCCTGCTGCCTCCTGATCCAGAATAGTCACTGTTGCAGTGCTAGTGTCTCCAAGAACTGCTTCCACCGGATCATCTGGGCCCAGCACCACAGAAAAGGACTCATGCCATTCCCGGTCTTCATTGGACATGATCTCCACCTTAAACACGATGTGGGTCACACCTGGGCGAGGGAATGCAAGGAAAACAGAGAGAACTCAATTCATCACTGGAGACTGCTCTGAAGTTCTTGTGAAAACCCTGCACAGCTGCTGCTCCAGGCTGTGGCCATGGAGACATTATGATAAAATACACATTATAAATTTTATTACCACTCATTGCTGCTAATAATTTAGCCCTGTCCCCACAGGAGTCTGCTCTAGACATAAAACTCCAGCTATGACAACTGATCCAATCGATCTGGTGATAGATTTACTAGCAGATGCCATCTGAGTATTAATAATGGCTGTCTTGTAGCTGTCTGGACTAAAAATCTAGGATGCAAAGCACATTCCCACTCCTGCTCTCTCTCACACCAGTGTGCAGAGCTGTTTGGTGAAGGCTTCTTGGTCCAGTAACACGCTCTGAGCTGTTCCTGACAACTCCCTGTTGAGACTTACATCATCTGAGGATGACTTTACTCTTTCCTGCCAGGTGCCAGTTGTTCCTCCTCTGGTCTGATCACCCTCCATTAAACACGTCAGATATTTTGTATAAAAAAATTACAGCAGCCAGAAGAGGAAGAGGAAAAGGACACATCTATGTGAGGAAAGGGGAAAAAATCTTGCACCCCACCTGTAACACACTGAGGACAGGTCTTTCTTCTCACAAAGACCGTGCTGAGCCCAAGAGCAAACCCCAAACCAAATCTAACCCCCAAAATCTAAGGGCATATTCTGCCCTCTTACAGTCACTGGGAGCAGTCAGACTGGTGTTGTGTTGTAAACCTCATGCAACAAGTGGCTTTTTCCAAATCTCCTGAATGTTCTGACATGCACAAAGTGTCCCTGGTCATGCACCCACCTCTCACCCTCCCTCCAAGGACCCTTTACCTGGGCTGAACTTGAGCATTCGACTCTTGGGATAGTAATCCACGCCAGCCTGGGCAGAGCCATCCCGGGTGCTGCAGCGCACTTTGGAGGTCCTGTTCTGGTCCCCTCTCCGGACCACCCTGATGTTTAACATGGCTACACCCTCCGGGCCCGGCGGCTCCCGCACTTGGTACGTGGCTTCTTCGAACTCGATGGTGGGGGCTGAAGGAAGAGCAGTGGAGAAAAAACCCCAGGTTTGCACACCTGACTGATTCCAGGTGGAGGACACTCAGCATCTGCGGTGAGAGAAGCTCAGCTCCTTTTAGACTCATCTACACACCCTCAGAGCAAGGGGCTCCTCAAAGCAGGGGCCAAAAGGTTGAGTGTGAATTAGGGCAAAATCCAACAAGTGTACTGAGCTACAGAGGATGGCAAATCATCCTGCTATCCCCGCCTCCCCCTGAACCACACGCCCTCCAATCCATGCCATGTGCTGGCGCTGCAGTCACAGCAGAGGAACCCAGCACCCCCTTTTTCCACACAGATCTCTCCAGGCTATGATGCTGTGGAGGGGAAGCACAGAAACTGCCCATGGAACTGCAGGGGAATGGGAAATACGACAAACGGTGGGTTCAAGGAGTGTTATTCACCCCTCCCTTCAGCCCAGCCCAGTGCACACCAGTGACCTGCGCACAGAGCTGTGACTGGCACCGAAGGCATCCGTGTTTACCAAGCTGAACCCAAAACTTCTGCTGGGACTGTGCTGACTCCCTCAGAACCACAACAACATCCTTGCTGAGCATGCTCACTTACCATCTTCATCATTGGTGACAGTTATGGTTGTCATGTCCATCTTCCCAATCCTAGCTCCGCTCCAATGATTTCCAAGTGGGCTGCCGAGATAGACCTGGAACTGCTCTTCTGGTTCAAAGGCAGAGTCATCACTGACATAAACACTGCAGTTCTTCACCTAAAGCCAAGTAAAGAGGAGAAAACAGCAAATACTGATAAATCCAATGAAGCCACGCAAAGACCAGGCTGTACTTCCCTATCCAGGGTTTCATGTCCGAGTGCTGTCCATTCTGGAAGAAACACTTATTTTTAGGGATGCTGCTTCAGTGTTGACAAACCCCACTGTCACGTGATGAGACACAGCAGCAAAGGCCCCTCCTTCCACAAACCCACAGCTCTCTGCTACAACCCCTAGTCCTCCTAACACACAGGATTTGCATTTTATGACTTTATCACTTTAACCATGAAACAAACAACTCCTTCACAGTCAGGTCATATTGTCAGGACAAGAATTTGTGTGTCATCTATGAGACCAGTTTGGACAGCCTCTGTCAGCTCCCTCTGGTGGTGCAGAGTCAAAGAGGAGATCTGAGCCTCTCCAAGCCATGTCTGTTTTATTCCCCCCCCAAGCCAGGTTCAGCTCACCTTCTCCCCTTTCAAGAAAGTGATGCGAGACTCCTCTGCATTCCTCCTCTCCATGAAATCCTCCATGACCTGTGCTGTCTGGCTCCGGGTGTAGCACCTGACAGAGGACTCATAGCTCAGGTCCCCGGTGCGGAATATGGGAATGTGCAGAGTCCCTTCCTTCTCCTTCACCGTGTAGGTGTCCTTGATGAACTGCATGCTGGGAACTGCAGAGGGTCATAAAAAGAGTCAAGCAGTGCTGAAGCTCCACAGAGAGCCAAGAAGCTGGGATGGACCAGATGGAGCTGCCAGGGGTAACTTACCATCTTGGAAGATGTCATTGATGGCCACGATGGCTTGGAACGGCTTTGCTAGCTCAGCTCCGTGGGGTGAGCTGAGATAAACAATAAATGTCTCCAGCCCTTCTATCACCGGGTACTGCGCGTCGTCCAGGATCGTCAGGGGGCAGAACTGGGAGGAAGGCAGAAGTCCTGCTGTTAGAGGTGCAAAGATTTCATCCTTCCCAGCACTCACATTTGGAGGTCTAATGTAAAGGCATTATGTCAGGCATATCATGGCAGATATGCACAGACTGCAGAAGTGTCACCAGACACAGCAGATTCATCAGGAGTCCAAGTGGCTCCTCACCTCTTCAGTCTTTCCTGGCCTGAACTCTATTTTCCTGGAGCTGGGGACATAATCGACTCCTGGACTGGCAGATGGAGGGTCTGACGTCCGAGTGGCACACCACACAGAGGTGGGGGTTGAGAGATCAGGTCCCTGGCGGAGGACTGGAATCTCAATGTTTCCTGCATCACCAGTTGCACACAAGAGAGAACACGGTGAGAAAGCTAGGTACACACCATAAACCCAATCCTTTCCCTTCAGCACCCCCTTCTCTCTTCACTACCACTCCTGCCCCCAGCCTTTCCCACGGAGGCAGAAGGAATCACAGAATCCCTCTGCATATCTTGGACAGGTCTGTTTCTGTGGGAGCCCCCGCTACCCTTCACCTGCAGCCTCACTGACGGTGAAGGTGGCATTGCCCAGGAACACTGTGGAGGCATCATTGGGACCAGCGATGAAGACGGTGGCTGAAGCCCGGCTGCCGATGCGGGCGTTGTCCGAGGCATCAGCCAGTACGATCTCGAACTCCTCCTCCTCTTCATATTCACTGTCATCGATCAGCATCACATCACAGGTCACCACAGTCACACCTGGCCCGAAAACGATCCGGTTCTCATCTGCCATCCCCCGGGACTTGAAGTCGGAGCCAGATTCCAGCATATAAAGGCTGCTTCCCGTGGCGGATTTGGGGACGGTGTAGCAGATGGCAGACACGGTGTTGCTGGTATCCCCTAGGAAGCAACAGAAAAAATCCTATAATTCTATGTAAATACTTCTCTATTTGGTGGAGACTTCTGCCCTCTGCCACTGTCCCTCCCGTGGGGCTCCTTCCCAGCTCCACCCACCTTTCCTTTCAACAGGAGCCGAGAGGAATCCAGCGCTCTCACTGACGTGGAAGGTCCTCCTGTCGAACTGCAGTGTGGGCTCGTCCTCAGGGTCGGCGATGGTGACGGTGGCCTGGGTGACATTCCCCAGCAGAGCATAGGCCGGCATGCTGAGCTCCACGGAAAAACTCTCTGTGCCCTCAAAGACGTCATCGTCGTTGATAACGATGGTGCAGGCCTTGGTGTCCTCCCGCTCCTCAAACTGCACCTGGAAGGCAGGAAGCTGGCTGCTCTCCTTGGACTGGGGTTGGCAACTTCCTTGGTGTTTTTATCACTTTGCATCAGTTCTTTCCTCCAGGCCTGAAGGCAGGTATGGTCAGACTGTCCCTTTCCCAGCGTCCCTGGCCTACCTGCCCCGCATACTCCACGTAGTCCTGCTGTCCCGGCTGTGATCCGGAGCCGGCAGTGGCCACTCCCTGCTCGGTGCGGCACAGGACAATGGCGTACTGGTTGAGGTTCCCGACCCGCCTCACGGTGACACTCACAGAGCCGGAGCTCTCTCTGACCTTGTAGCTGGAAAGGGATCAAGCAGATAGAAATAATAGGCTGAGGAGCAAACCCTGTGTGTTTACGTGATACTGAGCACCATGGACTCAGGGTGAGTGTGGCCTCCATGGAAAATCTGAGGGACACTTAATAACCAGGGACTTGGGCAGAGGGCAGCTGCTCCATGGTTTAGCCCAGCAGGCCCCTCTCCCCATGGACACAATTTCATTCTCACGCTGTAGGGCCCAGTCACACTTACCTGGTGTGTGTAAAGCTGAGGAGAGACCACTGGACATGGAAGACATTGCCACTGACCACGTTGGGTTTGCTGTCCTTCACTAGGAACTGAAAGCTGTCCGTGGTCTCCTGAGCCTTCTCCTCATCCATCACGTACCGAATGAGGCCCTGGTTCACATCCTCTGCCAGGAGGAAACATCCAGTGAGCCCACACAGAAATCCAACGGCAGTTTTATAAATCACCGCAAGGATCGGGGTCTCCACAGGAAGCAGTTAGCCCCTCACCTCCCTTCCTGATGGAGGGCCCCTCAGCCCTGCAAGAGTGAACTTTGCACACATTGCTCTGCACTGCTGGCTACACATCTACCAGACCTTGTGATGATCTACAAACTCCTCTTTACTGTCCCAAGTCAAATCTCCAGCAAGTCTAACAAGTCTGGAGAACCTGGGTGTGCAACAGGACACAGGTTGGCATCTATTAAGAAATCACAGGATTTCTGCAACTGAGAGGCAAGCCCAAGGCTTATTTTCTACACACTTTGGAGATGTGCCCTTGTGTTCTCCCTTCCCACCCTTTTTTTCCCTTAAAAAACTGAAGGAAAAAAGCACCAGGACACAGCCAGCTCCATACCCTGGGTGAAGGTGGTCACAGCTGTCCCCGGTTTCAGCTTGTGCTCCACATGACCATTTCTGGGACCAGTTGTTATCTCGTAGATCAGCTGTTTGTCATCTGTGTCAGGATCTGTCGCCAGTAATTCCTTCTTAGTGATGAGGTTGGTTGCCTGGATTAAAGCCAAACCAAGCGAGTAAAACTCTGGAGCTCCAGCAGTGCAAGTCTGCTTTGACTGTTCACACAAAAAGCCCAACCATCCCTCTGTCAAACAGTTCTCCATGAGGGAAAATCTAGGGAGGTGAAAGCACAGAGCAGTGTGAACAGACGGACACCCCACGAGGTGTTTGACAGTGCAGGAAGAATTCAGAGTTTGCCTCACATCTGGTGTGTTTATTTAAAAAAATCCATGTGTGCCTCAAAGAAAAGCAGATTCAGAAGCAGCTGCCAAGCCCTGTGTAGCTGGGGCTAAAAGCCAGGACAAATCTTTTGGTTTCACCTGAAAACCTCTGCTCCATGAACTGTGCTGATGCTCAGGTGAGGCCTGGCTTTGCAAAAAGCATTTGCAAACAGCCTCAAGTTGAAGAACTTGCTCAGGACAGTTCAAGCTGCTCTGGGGAGCCTGCACTAGGGCCTCTTTCAAATGCCCTCATGTGGACCTGGCTCAGTTCCACCACATTTTGCTTTCTCTTCTAAAAGAAAATGCCTTTAATGGCAGGAGAAAGAGAGAACTGAACTGCCCAAGGCTGCAGGAGTGCTTTTCCTTAAGTCAGGAATTTGAGCTAAGGTAGTCACTACTTAATACAATTTCTTACTACAGTGTCTTCCAATCTTTTTTCTTAGGAAGAACCAAAGTGTTTCTTTGCAGTTAATGCTGGGTCCTCAGAAACAAGTCAAGAGAAACAGTTTCCTGGGGTTTTGTTTGGACTTCAGCAAAACAAAGGCACGTCACAGCAAGAAATCCCTACACCACATCCTTGGAAAGCCAAATATCTCTGCCATGGCTGCTGCAGAACATCATCAAGACTTCTCCACCATCAGCAAAGCTGAAAATATACTCTGGGGTGGAGGGATTTTCTCTATCACAAAAATAAAAATGCTGAGGGATCAGGATGTTTTCCTGCAAGCTCCTTCCCCAGGAACAGCCTAAGAAACAAGCCAAGCTGAGCTCAGACAGGCAGTTACCTTGCCATCCGTGTGCTCCAGCCATTGCAAACCCAGGTTGGTGACCACCCTGGGTGTCCCGTCATCCACAGGAAGAATGTCCACTTGGAAGTGCTGCGGTGCTGCGGTCACGACCTGGCAAAAGTTCAGAGAGACAGGCGTTACTCTGGGAGTCAGCGCCTCACCCACCCAGGCGGATCAAGGTCTCCCTCGCACCCCGTCTCCTGCTCTTACCTTCTTCCCCCCGTCCTCCACGAGGAAGAAGGGGTTGGTGCCGTCGGACACGGTGAAGGTGAAGCGGTCCCTGAGGGAGTTGCTGCCGTCGTGGCTGTAGCTGACGCGGTTCTGGTAGATGTCCCCCATGGTGAAGGTGGTGGTCTGCTGGTGGCGCTGCCCGCTGTGGCCGCTGCGCTCGATCAGGCCGTGCCGGGGCGGCTGCACCACTGTGAACGTGACTGACTCAACCTGCGCCGAGGACACGGAGTGGAAAGCTGGGGACATGGCCTCAGCACCAGGACAGGCGTACCCTTCCAGCCTGGAGAGGGAGTCCCTGCCCAGACAGCTTCTCTAGCACAGTGTCACCAGCCAGGCCTAACGCAGCCCCGCACACCGAACTGGTTCCCCCTGAGCCCTGCCCTGTCTTCATCCCTCTCCCAAGGTGGCTCTCTACAGATCATCCCACCAAACTACTGGTTTGGCTGGTCTGAGACGGCTCCCATCCCTGTGACAGCTCTGTGAACACAAGAGCAGCCCCGCCACCCTGCAGCCGTTCAGGCAACATGCCCCTTGCCACTTCTGCCGGTGCAGAAGCAACAAAAACCCTTAGGGCAGGATTTTGGCTCAGGGCAGTAACAGGCAGCCAGGAGAACTCTCACTGCAGGGAAGTAGCAGTGAAGTAGAGCCAGCCCTTCAACCAGAGCCAGGAGGTGGAAGAGGAAATATCATTTTCATCCATGCTAGGCGTAAACTCAGTGTCAAGGCCAGGCCTAAGTCTTTAAACAAAAGCCCATTTTCCTGACAGCCCAGATGTGCAGCAGGAGAGGGGAGGGAGGAGGCAAAGGGGAGTCCTGCCTTACCTCTGTGTCAGCATCTGTTGCTTTAAGCTCAAACTCGGTGATGGTTTTTCTCACCCCTTCCTGAACTGTCATCCCGAGGCTTTGAACTATGGGTAAGGAATCATCCACGGGGTTTATGGTGATGTCAAACGTCTGGCTCACCTGGAATAGAAGGAAAAGCCTCTTGTGATGAATTCGGCCCTCCAAGAGTACAACTCCAATGCAAGACCACAGTAATCCCCAGTCTGGGTCACTTATTTCAGCCTCATCTAGTGAGTACATCTGAGCTTGTAAGCCCAGATCATGTGAACATGACCTTTTCTATCCCTCCCCACTAATTAAGTCTCCCTCTTTCTGTGGTATTTATGGGCATCCACTTTCCCTCTCTCTCTCATTCTACTTTGCCCCTCTCCCTCTACTATGTGCAGCTATGATTTTCCTCTTTCAGAAAGTAGGAAGGAGGCATTTCCCAAGGGTCTGACTGTCGTCACTACGTCGTCAGCACACTGGATCAAAGCTGAGCTCCAGGAGCAATTGGCAAGCAGCTGAAAACCAGACACTCAGATCTTGGTAAACCAGTCTCGTGAGGCCGCAGCGCAGGTGGCTCCCTGTTCCCTGCACAGGGCTCACTGCTTTCCCTGTGGGATGTAGGAATTCTTACAGCAGAAGTAAGAGCAGCCCCCTCTGTTCTTACTTGGGCAAAACCCATGCTGGGACTCACCTCATTCATCCCATCAGACACAGAAAAGGTGAAGGCATCCATGTACTTTTCCATGTCACTGGTGTGGACATACTGGATGCTGCGAGAGGCCAAGTCTGCCTGGCTGAAGGAATTAATTCTCACCCCTGGAAAAAGAATAATAGAGAAAAATGTGTAATAGAAAGAACAAGGCGGGAAAAAACTACAGGCAGCTGGACATATCTGTCCCATGAACCTCAGCTGGGCCAGGGTTTTAGTTGGCACAGAGCCTCCTGAAATCTGCAAAATCAAGTCCAGGCTTTTTCCCAGACTTACAATCTTTGGAAGGCACCTCACACTGCCAGGAAACCCTGTTGGGGATGGGCCTCTAGGGGCTGATGGGGAGAGAAGCCTGGAGAAAAATGGTTCATGTAACACTTGGATTGTCACTGCTGGGCAGGACTAAATCCAACCATGGCAACACTGAGTATGAGCTAAAGGTCTCCTGGCCTCCCAGCAGTTTTCCAAAATGCCTTCCAAGTCTCTGCTCTCTCTGCCCTTCCTTGCACCCCTGCATTTAGAAAGACTAAGGCCCATTTACAACAGTGATTTATAGTGACATCTTTACAGGCCATTAGGTGTGACACAGCCACAGAAAGGGACATGACAAGCATTTTAAAAAGCACTTGAGCTTTTTAACTGTCACTGCCGTGTTTGACAGTTTTACTGCTGTTAACAACAACAAACACCATGACAAAAAGTTTGCCACCAATCTATCACCCGAAATGGCTACTGACAAGTATTGGCCACACTACAAAAGATACCAGGATCTGGTATAAATAAATGAGCCAAACCAGAATGATCAGCCAAGATTTCCTCAGAGCTCATTAGCTTTAAAGGTTTGGGTTCTCTTCTGAATACTCCAGTACTCTCTCCTTAGGTTTAGGTCATTGAAATCACGAGAACAATTCCTTCCCAGTCTGCGACTCTCAGTCCATCACAGACAGGAAAAAGCACAGAAATCAGAATCATCACATTTTAAATAACAGGAGGAATAAAATCCTTAACCCAGGTCTCCAAAGTACAAGATTCACTGTTTAGTTTGCAACTCAGACAAAAATATTGCAAGTTTTTAATTTACTCTCAGCAGGGGCCTTGCTTATTATAACTTCCATTCATTATTCCTGCCCTTTCAACATGAGAGGATGAGGCAAACCACACATTAAAACTTAGCTGTACAGGGACTGTCTGTATCTTGAAAACACACACAGCAGATAGTTCCACTTTAATCTCATGTTAATGAGAAACCTAATGCTAAGAAGAAATATAATCTTAGATGAGTATAATTAAATCAGAAGAGCATATTATATGACAGCAGAGATTTAGATTAATTCATCGGAGAGGGGCAGCACACTCACACTGTCAGCAGGCACGGAAGGCAGCTCTAAAATTCATATCACATTTGCAGGAGCTCCACTGGATTGACCAACCCCCCTCTCTGAAGGACCAAAATTCATTATCCAGCATATTCATCACACCCCAACTGAGCTTCCTTTCAAACTAACTCAGTGGATAGTTTTCTTCCTCTCTCCAAGGCACAGCTAGGAAAAGAGGCTGGTTTTTAGGGCTCAAGGAACATACTGGCCAAGAGGGTGACAGAACAGAAAACAAGTTGTCTGTCCCAAAGGTGGGCTCTGTTTCCATGGACATTAAGGGATGGATTCTTTGGGGCATTGTGCTGTTCACAGCAAAGGCTGAAAGCTTTCTTGTCATGCACAAGCAGCAATAGGGGCAATACATTCTCGCAGAGGCTGAATAAATCCTCACCTGTGATTCTCAGGCTGCCTTGCCCCCACTCACCTTATTCTCCAACTCTGTGGGCTAATTTGATTCCTAACAGGAAACAGAATTCTGTGCTGCAGCCTTCAAGCACATTTTTCCTGAAGTGAAGCTTTAGGGGTCAAAAGCCTTCCTGTTCCAAGGACCCAACGGAGTAAAACACTTCCTTGCTCACCTGGGGAGGCCACGTGCTCCAGGTGCCCCAGCTGTGGCTGCCGAGTGACCTTGTACTGGAGCTGGGTGGGTTCACTGTCCTGGTCAGTGGCCGAGAGCTGGAGGGTTGTGATTATCTTCGCCGAGTTCTCATCCAACACCAGCCCTTTGTTAGTGATGACGGAGGGGGGAAATCTGTCCTCTGGAAGGGTTAAGTACAAAGCTGAGTTAGGAGACAGTCACCCTCCTTCCTTTGGTGTTATTCATATCAGGTACTTGTGCTCAAGCGAAAGACAACACACACACAAACGTTTTGGTAATTCCAAAGCAGGGACTTTGGATCTTGGCATTAACTGAGGGGATGGTAACACGAGAATGCCTCAAAGACAATCTAAACTGCATGAAGATATTAAGGGGAATTTTACTAGCTGTTCAGTGAGTTTGTTAGAAGTTAGAGAACTAATCCTTACACCCAAAAACTCTCCCCATTGTCTTTTACCTAACACACGGATATGGAAAACCTGGTCCGTCAGTTTATTGCCATTTGCATCAATCACATCAAAGGTGAAGGGGAAATTTCCACCGGGATCCCCTTTCTTGTGGCTGTAAACCACTTGTCCTGGAGAGAGGGACAGGAGAAAAGAGGTGGTTTATTACAGGATGCATCATTTCATTTGTAGTTTGGAAGCACGCTGAGGGACTTGGGGCTTGACAGAGCTCCTGGATTTGGGTTTCATTACTTTCTCTCTTTATTCTATTTCCCTGCTGAGAGAGACTTTTTAACATTTGCTTAATGACACGTTTCTCTGCTCAGCTCTAACAACCTTATCCAACTTGTTTCCCTCTGCCTTCCCTGCTTCAGGTCATCCTCCCCCTCTCAGTAAGGATCACAGAATCATGGGCTATCTCAAGTTGGAAGGGACCCATAAAGGTCCAACTCCCTGCTCCTTGCAGGACTACCTAAACCAGCCACATATATTTGCACTGACTATCTACAATCCAGCACTCTCACCTTGGTTTATATCAGCCTGGGTGAAACTTTTGACGGGTCCTTTGGCAGAGATCTGGACTGGGTTATCAGTTTTGCTCAGCTGCAGACTGCCCCTGCTGGGATCCCTCCTCAGGACAAATCGAAGCGTCGAGTCCCCTGAATAACCAGCTGCTGCTTTCAAGTGCTGAGCTGTGAGTGGAGCTGCAGAGCCTGGACCAGGGAAAGAAGTGCACAGTCAGCTTCAGCCAGCCCAGCAAAGTGACTGGTTTGGACTGGACTATCCAGCACTCCCAAGCAACGCCATTCTCCTCGTACCAGCTGGGAGCTGCAGGTCCCTGTTGACAGCTAACGTGGGTGGCTGCTTCTTGGGCAGCTCCATGGAGAACTCCAGCCTCCCTGCCTGTGTGTAGAGCCCATCCGTGATGGAGAAGCCAAACTCATCTGTCTGTGCTGCTGCACCACTCTGGGTATAAACGATCAGCTCGTCCAGAATGTCCTGGTAGGTGAAGGAAGAGCCCCTGGACAGCACACGCCCACGCTCCGGGGGCTCCACCGTGCTCTGTCTCCTGCGGAGGTGACCTGGCAAACAACAGACGGATCAAAATGACAGGAATAAGACAGCCTGCCGGGGACAAGAGCCCTCACTGACACCCTGCCTGGCTTTGCCACTGCAGGGCAATGCTACCTGACAACAGGAAAGGGGGGAACACACAGGCAACTTCCCAGGGAAATTCATGAAGTCCCCCTTTTTCCTCCCGCTAAGAGCAAGGGACAACTCTGAAATAGAGCTGTTCTGAAGCACAATCCCCTTGCTGCTGGTCCAAATGTGCTTTAACCAACATGCCAGGCTCCTCTCTCACATCGGGGGCTGTTACACACACAGGTTATGAAGACACACAGACACTGACACAAAAAGACTCCCTCTCCCTCACCCTCTCAGCTTGTCAGGACTTACCATGCTCAGGACTTTTGCTCACCACGATGACCAGCTCACTGCTCTGGGTGTCCAAGTCCTGCAGGTTGAGGGAGGCATTGGTGACAACCACTCCTGAGCTCCCCTGCACTCGGACAGGCTCCAGCACCATCTTGGGGGGCTCATCGTTCTGCCTCTGCACAAAGACGCATAGTCAAAAAAAGGGAAATGAACACAGGGAAAAGATCCACCCGAATGAAATACAAGCTCCCAAATGACAGTACTGGTGCTGACATCACCAGTCTGTCCAAATCTAGTCAGAGTCTAGCAAAGTTTGCACCTGAAAAGTGTCTGTGTGAAAGGAGAGGGCTCTGGCAGCCAGCGAGCACGGGCGTACCTGGATTGTGATGTTGATGCTCTGCACCTCAGACTGGCTGAAGCCATCGCTCACATAAAAGCTGAAAACATCACTCGTGGGCTCAATGCTTTCATGGACACTCTGGAAGTAGTAAATGCTGTTCTCCAGAACATCTTGAAGGGGAAAGGATGCGTCTGTGGTCCCAGCAGACTCACTCTGTGGGCCAAAACCCTCACCTGCAAACCAGAATATTACTAGTGAAGGGGTGTTCTGATGAACTGAAGTCACTGATAAACTAAACTTAAAAGCAGCAGGATTAGGAGAAGAATGGCACATTCTAAAGGCTGCAAAAATAGATGTTACTTCCTACAACATGGATTTCCATATCTTTGAGGAAAGCAAACTCTGCTGCATTAGAGTGGAAGCTGCACTTGGGAAGCTGCAGTTTTAGGTGTAGCACAAGTGATCCCATCCACAGGACATGACAGGTATGATCCTGTTAGGACTACAAACCAGCCAGGAAGAAGAGGAGAGAGTCAAGCAGTTTACCTGTCCTAGTGTTTTGGATGTAGCCATACATAGGCAGAGTGACAATGGTGACCCTCAGGTCTTCCTTGGCAGCAGTATCATAATCAGCAGTTAAGTGGTGACCAGCCAGCAGTGGGATCCTGCCCCCCTCATCCACCTGGAAAGCAAGGGCACACAACACAAATCCTTACTGAAAAAGGCTGCCTCCATGGAATAGGCTTGCCCAGGTTCTGGAGTGCTGTCCCATCCTCCCCTAGATCTGTTAGGCAGGAAATCAGCTGGGAGGTGAGGTGGGATGGGAAGAACAAAGCCTGCATGGCCCCCAGGAGGAGCCTGGGAGGGCTTGATCAGGGCAGAACTGGGCAGAGTCACTCTAACCTCTTAGAAGGCAAGAAAATGCATTTCTGGCTGAGGAGAGCCTTTTGAAGGCAAGGGAGGGGGAATGCAAAGCTGGAAAGGAGGGAGGTAGTTCAAAAGGCTTCGATAAGGAGTGTGAAATGCTGTCAGTCCAAAGCACCAGGTGCTGTCAGACTTTACACACAGGCTGGTGAAATAAGGGACGAAATATTGGACAGGGATAAGTCAAACTTGTTCCACTGATATCGACAGGACACTCTTGGGAGAACCAGCTCCTGACTAGGTGTAAGCAGAGGAGGCTCAGAGACGTGGGTGGACTGTCAGCCTCCTCTGGCCTCCAAGTGATTTGTTAACCCTTTGCACTCACAGCATTGCATATGCAGCACTCTATTTTTCTGTTATTCTCCCTTGGTCCAGGAAAACTGTCCAATTCCTCACTTTTAAGCCATTTTTCTCCCCGTTTCTGGTATCTGGGCAGCCACTTACAGTGATGTGGTCAGCAAAAGCAATGAGTGAAGGCAGGGTGTGCGCAGGTGTGATAGTGATGGTGAACATCTGCCTGTCCAGCCGGTTGCTGTCAGCATCAAGAACAGCGAAGTGGAAGATGTCCGTAACGGGCTGGTTGCTGGTCTCAAACGTGGTGGAGTAGCTGTGGAATCAAACACAGCCCAGGTCAGGGAAGTCCCACTGACGGTCAGGAAACTACACCCTGTTCCTGCAGTCAGATGTGAGCACACACCGCTCTGGCAGAGAGGTGGTATCTCAGCTCCAAACCCCACCTCATGTTCATGCCCTGAATTCTTTTAAATCACTGGTTTAGGTGTTGCCTACCTGAAGTGTCACCATGACATCACAGACATAGAAAAAATCCCCCTAATTTGAAGCAACACCAACCATTGGCACTTCAGACATGCAGAAACACCTAATTCTGCACACAGAAAATGCTTTTATCCATAATCCCAGAGGATACAAGAGACAAGAAAGGGAAAAATACCTTTGAAACATTGCACTAACATAACATAGCCCAGAGATCCCTGGGGAAAACCCATGGAGCTTTTAACTGGCACGGCTTGAGGGAGAATAGCTCTTTTTGCTACCTGATCCTCTGGCTGTTGATGTCTTCCATGGTGAAATTATAAACCTTGGAAAGCTCTTCATCGCGGGAGCCCGACATCCGTAAGAGGGTTCCATATGCAGGTAGAGATATCAACTGGATTCTTATCTCCGAGTCGGGAGAATTGTTGTCCTAAACATGAAGGAACAAACCAAATCCAAACAGGCAAAATTAGCCATTGTTTTCCTCCACTAAAAACGGAAGGAGGAATAAGTGTTTTGTAGGGAACTGTATCTGCCTAGCTGGGTCAGATCCACGGATGATGAATATTAAATGAAGCTCTCCTGATGAGAAGAGAGTCAAATGTCATTTTCAAACTCTACCACAAAATGTATTTTCATTTTCTCTCAGCTCAGAGAGGTTTTCTTTGTTCCCTGGTATCGCATCAGCACAGTCTCCCAGACATAAACTTGGTATTTTCATTTTCAAATTGCTGTCCTCTTACTGAGATCAAACCTGAACAACTCTCTTGTCAGCCTTCCTCTTTAAGAGGAGAACAGGACAGACTCCAGACTTTTATCCAGAGTGATCCTTCGGAAAAAATATCCCCAATCATCTCTCTGACAGCCACCACCTCAGATCTCTCCAGCCTCACACCTGCACTGCAATCTCAGACCCAAACCCCACTGCTAACGCACTGGCTGCCAATCATCTGCAAGGAGTAAAGCACCTTTCCTGGGAATGTCACCGGCAGGATAACTCTTGTACAGCACACAGCCCCTGGGACCAACTCAAGCCACCAAGAAGTGCAGCATCTTGGCTTGCTTAATCCTGCCTCCTTCAAATCTGCCCAGAAAAAGAACCAGGCAATTTTGGAAGGTGGGTGAGGGGGCTGAAATTTTCAAAGGATTAACATTTAGCAAATCCATGTGCTTTATTAGCAAGTCTGTTTGATAGAAAAATCTGGGATTAACTCTGTTCTCATGTTCAGTATGGCAGTTCACCTCTGTTACAGTCAAACGGGGATAGCCTTAAATCCCTGTGGGATGAAAGAGTCTGTTATCCCCCTTTTGGCAGCAGTGAAAACTCGGGCTCTCTAAGCAGAATCCACGCTGACAGCAGGGAGGTGTGCGGTGAAGGGGCTGTGGGGGATAAGGGAAGGGAGACTGGCAGCATTCCCTGGGCTAAGGAAGAGATAAAAACTTACAGTGTAAGCGAGGTGCAGCCGAGAGAGAGTCACGGAGCTTTTACTGGCCACGGTGACGGCCAGCAAGCACCCTGGGACCAGCTGCGGGCCGTTGGTATCCAGCAGGGACACTTCCACCCTCAGCACCGTGGTGACAGTGGTGACACCGTCGGTGACAGAGATTTCCATGCTGTCCTCTGCTGCTGCTGAGCCATCGTGCACGTACTGCAGAGCATTCCGAGTGACGTCCTCGTAGGTGAAGGTGTCACCTTCCCAAAAGCAAACAGCACAAGTCAGGAAGACTCTGCTCAGAGCAGGAATCCAATCTGAATGACCTAAGGCTCCAATTTAGCAGAAGACTTAATCAAGTACTAAACTGGCATTTAATCCCATCTTTACAGGGCTGTGAGTTATGAGGACATTTATTAAGGAGCTGGCAGGGCAGAGGAAAAGCTGTTAACTTCCCAGTTCCATAGACACAGCGACTCCTCCAGATTCTCAGGGAGGGCACCGATCCTCCTTTCTTCCCAGCCGATTTCTGAGCTCCTAGCCTAGATAAGGCTTCCCTATGGATGCATCCATATCTGCCAGGGGCATCTGACTCTACTCCTGGTGAACTAAACCAGCCATGTGGACAGGCACACACTTGCACTGAGGCAAACTTCTACTCAACTCACCTGCTCTCATGAGCTCCTGCACTCCTGCACTGTACTTGAGCACAAGGCCATGATGGGGAGGCTTCACCAGCTCAAAGAAAAGACCCTCGGGAGCTGTATCCGTGTCGCTCACGGCCAACTGGATCCCTGTGCCGGGGAAAGAGAGCGTGGCTTCAGCTTCCTCAGACACAATACTGGGAATATCCCTCAGGGTTTCTGATGTGTTATTGTGATTGGAGTCAAAACCCATGTAATTCAGTCAGTACATGACAAGTAAAATAATTCTGGAGCTGCCCTAGGCCAAGAGCTGCTGGTTTCATGGAAATAATTAGTCCCCTGACGACGCCCAGATCAGAGGATTTATTGCTACTCTGGCTCACAAGTGACCCCTGTGCAAACCCTCGGCTTAGGAGAGAGATGTGCACATGTTCAGAGAACAAGGGGGTATCTACAAACCCCCAGAGAACCTCCTGACGCGAGCAGCAGTGGCTCGTTCCAAACAATCTCGCTCCCCACTCACCGATGGCAGCTCTGCCCCCCTGGCTGACCTCCAGGAACGGTGCCGCGATCTGGAAGACCGGCGGCTGCTGCTCTGCAGAGAGCAGGTGAATGACAAACACCATCTCTGAGGTTGTGTGTTCTCCACCAGACACTGCACACAGAGAGAAACCATGACTGAGTGTTTCAGGGATGGATTTACAGGGACTCTCACACGGGAAATTCACCTTTCTGTACAAAACCACCACCTGACATCGCTGACTTCTCTCCCACCTTTCCAAGCCAGACCTTTGTCTATGAATACACAGTTCACACCTGCCAAGAGCATTTATCTCTGCCCCTAACTCAACTCTTCTAAAACTTCTGAAACTGTGTGTTTACATCCTGTCTTCCACAGACCTATCAGCTGTGCTCCTAAGTCAGAACACGGACTCCACCTTGCTGGAGGAAGCCAGAAAGCACATGGAAAGGGAAGGATGTGTTAAACAAGCAAGCAGCTTATCATGGCAATTTAATTGCAGAAATGTCACCATGCTGTACTAAAAAAAACAACAGCATAAAACTCCTTGTTCACACTGGGGGAAAACAGGAATGAATCAGGTTTTTAGGATGGATTCCAGTAAACCACTGGAAAAAGATGTCTCTACTAAAGCTGCAGCTCAGCTTCTATAAAACACTGCTGGGACTCAGGCGAATTAATATTCCCCAGGCATGTGTTTTTCCAGAAATTCCTGCTGAGCACCCATAGGTGTGCCTGCAGCAGATGAAAGGCCAGGGAGCAACAGGCAATGGGAAGGGCAGATGGATAAAAACTGCTTTGGCCAGGAAGGAGCAAGTGGTTCACATACCTGTGAATCGGAAGTTCACGGACTCTGGGAGACCTGAGGGGACAAACACAAGCACAGAGTCACCGTAGGCAGGACAGGAAAGCACGCACTAGTGTGGATTTGGAGACTTTTGGAGAGAGCAGGTGCTGACATTCAGCCAGACAGGAGTCTCTCCTCCCCAGGGAGGAACAGCAGCAGTCCAGCTCCCTGTAGCAGCCCAGCAAGGCCCTACAAGGAACACAGGGACCCTCACCTGCGAAGGAGAAGGCGATGATCTCCCTCAGGTGAGGAGCAGCGGTCGGCGGGCGATAGGCAATCTTGCCATGGTTTATATCGGCCTGGGTGAAATACCTGACAGGGGACAGAGGCCTGTCTCTGTGCTCCACGATACCTACGGAGGCAGAGAGACCAGCATGAACAGAAGGAATCCATCTGACTCCACGGCTGCAACTGGGGTTAAGGAAGGAGGTGTTTGGAAGCTAAGGAAGGAGACCAAACAGATTAACAGGTGCCTCCACAGGATGATACTCGACGGACAAATGTGCTGTGCTCAGGAAACATGTTTTTCTGCCGTATTCTGAACAGGTTCACTTGCCTTGGCCAGGAAGGAGAGGGACAGTCACGTTGAACAGGATTTTCTCACTGGGAACCTCCGGGTCTACAAAGGAGAGGTGATGGGGCTCAATCACTGTCACACGGTCCTCCAGCACCTCAATAAACACATTAGACCAAGAGCATCAAGGCCAGAGACAAGGGAAGGTTCACCCAAAAATGTATTGAAAGAGAATTGCTAAAGTTAAATATATGACAGTCTTCGAATGTAAAGGTCCAGTTCTTAAACCTAAAGCTGACACTCTGTCCCCTGCAGATGCACAACCTCCACACTCACGGGTGGACAGGTTTCTCTCCTGACCTAGAGCAACTAAAAAGAGAGAAAGGAAAATCTAGTTTGATCAAGACCTCTCTGGACAAAGACTTAAGTCACTGCCTACATAGTTTTCTGGTACAGTCTGATGAGGCTGGACTTGATTTTCTTTTAAGAGTAACTCTAAAAATGACTCAGCCCTTTCATTGGAATAGAGAGGAGCTTTCCCCCCTTTGCTTTAAACCTGCCTAAAACTGCTCTGATCCTTCCATAACAGGATTATTATGAGCCAAAAGCAGGTAGGGCGTTACAGGAATTAGGGTGCTGCATGAAAAGACTTAGGTGCCCAAAAGCAGTTAATTTGCATGTGTTCATGAACCTTAATCCTGCAGAATTAACAGCTCCAACAAGTCACTGAATTAAACAGCTCAGTGGGTATGAAAAGCATCCAGCTCATTTCATAATCCTGAGCAAAATAGGGAGAAAACAAGCTAAATTAAGGATACAGGCAATTAATTAATCTGCTTTGGAACATGAAAGGTTCAGGAACAGGAATAAAATCCTTTTACCAATATGGGGGGAACAGGTAACTTGAAGAAGAAACAGTATCTATGTTATGTCCAGTTTAACCACCAAGGAGACACCAAACTTTTTCTGAACTTTCCCAGCAGGACAAGTCAAAGACAAGACTAAAGGGATGGGAAGCCTTCACATATTGGAAGTCTAATTCTGAAGGAGTCTGAAGACAAATGAACAGAACTCCATCACACTGAGGCAAGGAAGTGCAATTTTATGATGGAAAGATTTAAGGTTATGGTTGCTTCCCAGTTGCCTCCAAGGCCTATTTGTCTCTCCCAAAGGTAGGACCCGCAGGTGGCGAGGTAAAGTGTATTTTATGGCCCTATTGAATTTTGTGGTGTGTAATTAGCTATAAAACCCAGCTCCTCGTGGCTCTGCCAGACACCTCTCCCATCAATTTCGTGAATAATGACAACAGCAGAGAGTCGGGAGCAGAAAGATACATTGCTCCAAGTAGCAGTCTGAGCATGTTATATTACCATGGGGAAGGTCACCACTATTTTAAACCTTGACAAGGCCACTGTGCCATGGACTTTTCACTCATCCCTCTCCCACCACCTCCTTTGGCCTTTCCTGGTCCTGCCTGGCACTCAGGATACAGCAGGGGAAGAAGGGAAAGCTGGACTTCACCCACATGTGATGGGGACACATGGAGAAGGCTTGTCCCAAAGTCTGAGAGCCCACAAAACCGACTTTAAACTTCAATATCACCTTTTCCATTAACACAGTCTAGACATTCATCACTTTTAATACTGAGTTTTTCAACTTTCCATGGGTATTTTCTCCACCCTCCCCACCATTTACTCTTCTAACCTGTCTTGTTCTCCCATTCCTACTGCGGCTGTCTGGTGCATCACTTACAGCCATGTGCAAAGAGGAGCCCAGGGAAAGCTGAGGTGCTCTGGGTGTCTGGGGCAGAACGGCAACATTGAACACGTGGCTTTCCAAGGTGGTTTGTGGACCGACAGAGCTGGACACCTGGGAAGGAAAAAGATCGTGTGAATGGACAGACACCTGACAGAACACCCCTGCATTTCTACTGCACTTCATACTTTCCCTCTCCTTTCCTCCTGTTCTGGGAAGGCAAAGAGACATCTTCCCTCTCCTGCTTCCCCCAGTCCCTGCCATAGATTTCCTGAGTTTCACTCCAACTGCCTGTGCAGCTTAGTGGAGCCTTTCATCCCGGGACCAGCAAAAATAGTATCTTTTTAAACCTTCCTATCCCCCTCAAAATGAGATTGTGCTGACAAAGGTGAGAATAACTGGTCTTTTAATAGTGGCACTGCCTTGGCAGTGGTTCCCTGTGATCCCAAACAGCTTCCACTACAGGCTGCGTTTCACAGACCCATAAACATTTTCCACACACAGAAACGAAGGCTAGGGTATCTAACTCATAATTGCAGGTCTGCAGTGAAGACATATAAAGCAAATACTATTAAATTGCTAAAAATTCAGAGGACCAGAACCATTCCCTAGAGATGAGCCTGCACGTGTTCCCAGCAACCCTGAGGTGAGGTAGACAAAGAAATACAACTCCCTTCACAAAGCTCAATTTCAAGAAAATGCACAAAAATACATGTTGTGATTAAATGAATGACATGATTTTAGCCATTTGCTGCACATGCTCTGTCACCGTACTGACGAAAACAACGTGTTGGCCCTTTCTGAGATGCCCCAGCCCCAGGGCTCAAGGCTTGGACAGGTGTGCCGTAGCGTCCCAATGCGACCCCAGTAATCCCAGCTCCCTTCCTTAGTTCTCCATACAGTTATTGCTCCTGCTCCGAGATACTAAACCCAAACATCCAGCTCATGCAAAATGCATGGTCTATAAGAGGAATGCAGCAATTAAGCTAAAGATTAGCTTGTTCAACACTGACGCTCACAAATTCCTCATTATCACTTATGTTAATTACTTTAGAAATTACCTTAATTGCCTCTCCGGTGCTACAGTAATTGCTTCTGCCTTGTAAACCAGATGTAACAAACACTGAGTGCAAGTGTTGGCGTGGGCTTAGCGTTAGGGGAAGCTGTTAAACCTTCCCAGCAAACAGCAAAGACCTGTCTGAGGAATTTTATGGCTGTTAAACCTGTGGGGAAGTGGGATTTATTTTAGTTTTCCAGCTGCTGGGGAGTTCCTCTACCTTTTTGTCTGTTTGCAAGATGAAGGACTCTCTAGCCAAAATTAGATTATTAGCTTAGTGGAGGCAGCAGGAGAGTTGTGTGGCTTTGGGGCTTGCAAAACCGTTTTTAAAAAGGCACTCAGAACACTTGGTGTAAACATTACATGTTTTATAAAAGGGTGACGTATTTGCCAGGCAGCATCAAGGGGTCAATCCTCCTGTCTGAGCTGCAAATGGGGCATCCAAACATCCGGGATTCGAGTTGCACGTCATCTTCAGGCACTCAACATGTACCTACAGACACATCGGTCTGTGTGCAAACACAGCTGCTTACTGACACACATACCCGAGCCATTTTTAAAACCTGGGATCACAGGATACAGGGAGTGCGGCAAGAGTAGAAATCTCAGAGAATTGCCACATGACCCTCCAGGAATTTATTTTCATATTAATTTCTATCAATTCCCTTCAGGAATTAATTTGATGAGGAGTACCTGGAATTGGAAGGAGTCGCTCTCTACTTCAGCTCCGGAGTGCCTGTACCACACAATGCCATCGTTGATGTCCTGCTGGGTGAAAGAGGTCGTGGGGGAGGCTGCTCTTCCATCGGGCAAAAGCTGCCACGAGTCTGCGGGGCCGTCCGCCGGCATCGGGACCAGGAGCACCACTTCCCCTGGGAAAATCACAGGGCACTTGTGAGAACACAAGCAGGGAGAGGTGCCCTGCAGCAGGCTCTCCATCTTCCCTTCCAGGGCACAACCTCGGGGTTAGAACGCAGCACACTCATCTCTTCAAAGTCAGCTCTTTTCCAGCTCTTTTGGGAACTTAATATGCCAAAAAGTCCACCTGATGGATTTTTTTGAACAGAAATCTCCAATTGCACTTGGCCTTTTTGAACTTCATGAGGTTCACATCAGAATTAGCATTTTGTTAATTAATTCTGTTAAACAGATTGATAATTCTGCTGATTGATAATTAATCATTCTGCTGTGCAAAATACCCATCCCATCCCATTTCCCTAAACCACCCTTGAACAGTTGGAGCAACAAGAAAATAACTCGGCAAGCTGAAATGTCACACTTCCATTTGATCATCCAACTCTGTGCTAATATTCCCTTATCAGTGCCCTAATTATATTCCAAATCTTATGGGTTTGCTCATGGGAGTTCCCCTAAAAATCTAAAAATCAAACTGCATATTTTCTACAGGTATGGATATCTTCTTCATCAGTCACAGATTAAGTTAGGCAGATAAGCCCTCTTGGATTCAGGACCCATTTTCCACATTTCTGTTAATTTTTTCCCTCCCTTTCTGTGAAAAAGTATTTTAGATAAAATTTTGAAGACCATTGATTTTTGGTGCTTATTCTTCACCTGCAGCTACAAACCCGTTTGTGTTCTTGCAATTAATCAGAGCAGAGATAATTACGGTGGTACAAACACAGGATTATGAATTTTAGTTAGGGTTAGGCAGCAGGCAACAAGCTCCTCAAGGAAAAAAATTCCTGTTTTCATGTAAATTCTTATTAAAAATGAGAAGACCGACGTTCCTCTGCAGAAAACTAAAGGGGGAATACAAATGAATTACTTCTCTTCTAACCTGCAGAACTCACATAATCTCTGCTTCCATCAGGGGTTGGCAGCTGTTGTGGAAAACAGCCTGGCCTCACAGCAAAAGGCAAAAAAACCCCACAGATGCTGCTAGAAGGACCCTCTAATTTTCTCTGGCTCAGCAAATTAAATGCGGTATCATTTCTTAGAAATGCAAAATACGTTATTTAAAGACCTGGGTTTGGTGAAGAAGATGGTAATGCTGAGTGGGAAAAGAACATTTTTCTTTTCTCTCCATATTTCCTTTCCCTCCACATATTATGCCTTCTCTGTTCCATCTGGTTTCTCTCCCTTTATTGCTCAGCCACAAATCCCAGAACCTTCCATGCTCCTCCTTAGCCTGTTCCCAGAAGACACTTTCTAAGCACAGGGTTGCTGGGGAAAGTCATTGCTCTGAGAGATGAGCTCAGAGCCTCCCCAAAGGAATGTGGGGACAAGAATTATCTACAGATGCAAATGTCACCAATTCCTGTTCGAGCCAGCAACTCCTTCCATTGGTACAAATTAAACCAAATGTCATGGAATTTAGGGAATTCTTCAAGGTAAACTTCTGCTCAGCAGTTTCTAGAGACAGGTATTACCCTGTGTTCCTCTTCAACTAGGCATTCATTGTAGAATAGTATCTTTTGGCATTAAGATTCTGCTCTCTCAGGGCTGTGAATCCACCAGGATTTCAATCCCACTGGAGAAATGGCAGGATCAGATGACCAGGCAGGGCAAAAGTGCTTTGTTACTTTGCATGCCCATTTGAAGTGGAAAAAGATGAGTTCAGCAGCACTTATCCAGTGTAGTATTATAAGGAAATATTCCCAAAAATTCTACTGGATGTGGACAAAACACCATGGAAGTGGGAATGGAAAGCTGCTCTTTGACAACAGAATTCCAGAGATATTTACCATGCCTGGGCTGGTCCTTGGTGATGGTGTAGGTGATCTCGGAGTCCCGGGCACCAGGTAGCTCCGCGTGCAGGATGGTCTTGGAGATCTGGAGCATGCCTCCCTGGGGCACCCACACCAGGGAATTTGTCACCAGCCGAGGGCTCCTGTCACCCTGCAGGCAGGGGGACAGCAGAAAAAGGCTTATTGGAATGTCAGCAACGCTGCCCTGACAGAAACAGATTTTCAGGGGAAAAGGATCAAGAGTATTCTAGAATTTGTTATGCATCCCACCCTGGTTGTCTGTTTCCAGAGGTGGTTGTGCACCTTTCACCTGTATCCCTCAGACCCAATTCTCAGCCTCTAGAACTGACCTTGTCCTCTGATTCCTAATTTCCTGTTGCTGACCCTAAAGATTCTTGACCTGAGTCTCCCTCCACAATTTTGTCCTTTATTATATCCTTTATTATATCCTATATTATATCCTCATTCTCTCTGAGCATCTACCAAAATCTTTTGCTACTTGGTGGGTTTTCTAGCCTTCAAATTATTCCTGTGGCTTTTTTTTCCAAATCTTTATCCCACATTAATTCAAGGTGGATGTCAGGGCAGGATGCAGTAGTGGTTTCAGACTTCTAATTTGCCTGCCAGGGTTTCTGTCACAGTACATACCTCGGGAGCGATCCTGATGTGGAACAGGATGTTCTGGAAGTGGAATCCATCATTCACCTGCAGGAGAACAGCATCATCCCGGGTGGCAGAGCCATCGTGAGCATAACGCAGCCGGCCCCCCGCAAGGTCATCCAGCTGGAATGTGTGGATTGAAGATGCCGGGTGCCCGGGAGCTCTGAGCAGCTGCCCGTGACGTGGAGGCTCCACAACCATCAGCACAACGTCCTGAGGATTGTCACTGTCCCTCACACCAAGCAACAGCTCTGTTATTGTCCCGCTTTCCCCTCTGCCGACGAGGAGGGGCTCGTTTCTGATCACAGACAGGGCCTGAAACACAAAAGCAGCTCTGAAGTGGTTGCTAAACCTTGGAGATTGGATCATGATCAAAGTCTGGAATGACAAGTTTGGGGTTAAGGAAACCAGCTTGCTTCATCCCTGGAAATCTCCTATTTCTAAGCAGCAGAAAATCACTCTCCACACCTTTCTCCCCTGTGGCCAGATCTAATAATATTTAGCATTTAGACTGAATTAGTCACATTAAAAGAAGATTCTCATGCCACAGCAAGCTTAGGAAAGGAAAAAATTTAGGATATTTATACAGAAAGCATCTGACTCCAGCAAATCTTTGTTAGCCTTTTGAGATGACAGAAAACTGAGTGTCATCAGCATCAGTAGTTATTTAATTCCTTAGACTCCCCACAGCCTTATTCAACCTACACCAAAGATCAGCTAGAACCCACATTTCTGCTGGTTTAAATTAGTTCTTTACTTTTTAGTTGTCAAGAAAGTTTAAATCTGCAGTGTCTATTGATCCCAACAAACATTCTTTTGCCACTGGGAACACGCTGCCTCGGCAGGGAGGAGATCCCACGGAGACCAAGTCAAAGCCCTGGGAACATTCCTGCTGCCACATCACCTGTGCAAGACTTCTGAGGGTTATTAGGGATCGACAGGCAAAACTCCTACCATTAAACCTCACTTATGTATTCTGGGGCAGCCACTGCAGCTCTTACTCAGGTGAACGTCCCACTGGGGTAAGCAGGAATTAGACTGAGCAAAGATCTCAGTGCCAGCCAGAATCAATATACACACGGCAGGATCCAAACCCACAGTTTGTCTTGCACTAAAGGACAAACTAGAACACTTCCAGTTTCCAGAAATTATGGGAATGACTAATATGGAATATAAATTACTCATGGTGGGGATGGAGGCTGAGCCAGGCTTGTAGGCAGGAAGGGGTCAGCACTAAAAGAGTTCTTATCAAGCCACTTAATGCCTCTCTGAGGATGCACTTTAAAGTCTCTTTATTTGTAAGAATATGCCGAGTAGCCACGACGTCTGCTAGAGCTCTCCACTCCGGAAAAAGCTCAGTGCAAGCTGCAAAGCCTCCTTGGAAACCTGGACCCTGTTAAGGTGCCTGTACCACCTCTCGGGGGAGGCCCCTCCAGGGTATCATTCCACAGACTTTAAATAACCACAATACAAGACATGGGCACTTGGCAGTACCACCAGCTTGCCCAGAAGTGGGCAGCAGTTTAAGAGACATACTTCAAACAGCTCATGCTGATTTAATTCCCAACTGTGCTAGAGCAGAGCATTAAGCTTGAGTCTCAAAGCAGCCCTGCCATCGGGATCAATCATGGCCCAATTGCCCTGCAGTAAGTGGCTGAACTAGAGCATCCACAGATCCGAAGGATAACTGGAGCAGCAGGGACTCCTTAGCCCTCCCTGATAATTTCTCTGTGATTGCACAGCTGCAACTCCCTGTACAAGCAAAATGACACAGGCCAACTTCTTCAGTCACTTCCCCAAGTCCCCTTCTTCCATGTGGCTCTTGGCTGCCTCTTCTAAGGGAGAGCTGAGTCTGATTTGCCTGACCTGAGCTCCAGCTCGAGTTCTGCCCAGCTCCATTGTTATCCCTGCAAGAAACCAGGGCGCCAAATGGGACAAAATTTGGGGTTGTTGCCAAGCTTAGTTACGTTACCTGCATGGAAAACGCTTGAATGTTGATCACCTCAGGGAGGGAGAAGGATTGTTGATCGCTGACCTTCAAGGAAAACTTTCCTTTCCTAAAAAAGTTCCCAACAAGCCATAATACAGGATAATATAAATTAATGAAGTGCTTTTGCAGGACTCCATAATGATAAACATATTATATATTCAGTAAAAATGACTGGCTTGGTGACACAAGCTTTAACTCAAGTTTTTTCAATTCTGTTTTTATAGTATTTTTTCCTGAGGATTCACAACAGTCACAACATGCAATAAAATACCTTTAGCTCTGTGATAATACACCCTCATTTCCCTTTAACTAATGTTATCCACAACGGATGGCATCTCCAAGATAAAGTGCCAATTCTAAATGTCAGCTCTTTGCTGCAAAAGAAAAAAAGTCACTGGCCTCAGAACAGAAGCTTCCACTTGCCAGGATTAACCATCAGTTACAGCGTGACAGAGCATAAGTAAATTGGTAGTTGAACTAACAGCAGGGAGAGGTGTGCTTCCCTGTAGGAATGCTTCTGAGGAAGGAGGAAATACCTGTTCTCAAGACATATCCCTTTTTTTTTAGGCAAAAGCCCAGCAGAAGTTTCACCTGGGTCTCTCTTTGCTGTGCACAAAGCGGACCCTCCTCTCCTGCACATCCTTGCAGCTGAAGTGGTCTCCTTGGCTCAGCAGCACCTCCTGCCCAGCCACCACCACCACCAGCCGGCCGTTGGAGGGAATGCTGTCCACGTGGAACAGCAGCTGGCCCGTGCCACCACCCGGATCACACACAGGCAGCAGGGACAGGTCCAGGGGTGTCACCCCGCCAATCCCGACGGTGAGGGTGCTGCTCAAGGGATGTTTCCTGGCTGCAATGAAACAAGGGAGAAGGATTACTGAAGGAATTACCATGGGCAGTGTTGGCATCATGCCTATCACCACAATTACTGGGGTAACAGAGCAGACTCTTACAATGCCCTGTTCACTCCTGACTCAGGTGGAGAAACACTACCTCCAAAAATTGCAATCCATCCCAAACCCCACTATGACTTTGGCAAATCACTTCCCATCTTGATTTCCCCATCACAGAACAACATACTCTGGCTTGTCCTGCAAGACAGACTTGTAAATCTTCATTTAGAATCAAGGAAGGATAAGTAACAACTGAAGTTGCTTTAGGAAGGGATTTTCCCCAAGGTATTTTGTTGTTTGTTTTACATTGACGATAAATGATGCTGCTGCCTTCACACTTAGCCAGATAACTTCTCTTAGCAAACCATGTACATGCACATCTTATGAAACAAAAAAACTGGAGAAAAATAGCTGCTGACTTTTAGCAGGAAAATGCTCAAAAGTGAATTCCGAAAATGTGACCGAATGAACACTTCCTCCGGCCTTAGAATCTGCTGGAAACCTGCCGGCTCAGTCACTTTGTCATGAGAGACACTCACCTTCTTCACACTCTCTGGTCCGCGTATTGCCATAGAAACCCTGGCCACAGGCAGAAACACAAACGTGATCCTTCAGAAACGTGCTGCTGTCGCAGAGGTGGCACAGGCTGTCACTGTCGCACTCCAGGCACCCAGGAGGACAAGCTGAAGCGGATGGAAAGCACAACCCCACTGAGACACTGCAAAACCAATGCAGCCACTGTTGCGCAGAACAGAAACACTGCTATCTGCGTCTTACCCACCTGACAAAAATAGTCAAAGTAAGGGGCAAAGAGTTCAGAGCCGCTTCATTCGACCACTGCCACCACATCATGCTTCCTGTGCTTACCTGTGCACTTCTGCTTTGTATGGTCTGCATAATATCCCTCCCCACACTTGGGAACACAACGAGTGTCCAAGAGGAAGAATGGGGCTTGGCAGAGGCTGCACTCATCTGCTGCTCGGTGACACTGAAGGCAGGGTTGGTCACACCCTAAAAAGTCACATGCAAAGAGTTCAGCCCGACACCACTTGGGGAGACAGGCAGGGGGACATGTCAGACTCCAGAAGAACTCACTCTGGCACGTGTCTGATTCCCGGTAGAAAGCTGCAGGGCACTGCTCCACACAAGCTCCTTCGTGGAGGACGTGGCCCTCCATGCACTGCAGGCAGTCTGTCCTCTGGGGACCTTTACAGGCGTTACAGCTCCAGTCACACTCTGCAAGGAAACAAAAGTCATGTCAGGGCAGCCCTTCCTGGGGTGCTCACCCTGCACAAGGGCTTTGCACTGCGGGAATATAAGCCCCTGGAGCAAAGAACACAGTAAGACCTGTTAAAATACTAAAAAAAAAAAGACAAAGCATGATTTGTGCTGAGTGAATTTATCCCTGGAGCAGCAGTGCTCCTCTTCTGCCAATGCAGTTTGTGGCTCATTAGCAATTATTCCTCCTGCATCATCCAGCTCATGCTTTCAAAGGACTCTGACCTAAAGAAAACGGTATTGCTGTCCCTCACAGCCTGAATGTCCCTCTGGAAAGTCCACTGGCCAGGAACACACTGGATCCAGCTGGGATCAGACCTGCCTTCACCTGCCCTTGTACTATCCCTGCTCCAGACTTCAGCAGAGTCCCAACCTCGCACATGTGCCCAGGGACTCCTCAGGCTGCCACCACCTTTTCCTTGCTTAATTCCATTATGGAACATTCTGCTGGGGAGTTCTGCAAAGCTTTCAAGCCACGTGTCTTTAAAACCACTCCAAACTACTGTTCCTGCAGCCATCCCAGTGATACAGGACTTAACAAGACAGAGAGGGGCAGGTAAGTACAGGAGGCCTGACAGACACCCTAAAAGAGCCTCCTCCTGGCAAGCTCACTCGTGACTCAGCTGACCCGTGACTAAATGAATTGCTGGACCTGACCCCTGCAAACTCAGCTGGCTCAGTTACTGAATCACTTACAAGAGAGCGATTTGCAATAATCTTGTTTCACTGAAAGGCTCAAGTATGTGACAGCAGGCTGCCCAAAAAGAGAGACAAAAACTGCAGAAACATCGCAAGCAACATGTCACTGAATGATTTCCCACTTTTTGAAGTAGGCCACCTGCCATGTAGCAGATTCTCAGCCAAGGCACTTTAATTACTTATTTTTAATTTTTTTTTTCTTTTTCTTGAAAGCAGCAACGCGTTTTTCACCTCTGCAAGTCTTGCTGGAGAAATCCAGGTAATACTGCTGAGCACAGCTCTCATACCGGCACTCTCCAAACAGCAGGACTTTGGCTGGATCTCTGCACGAAGTACAGCCGGCAGCCGAGTCACAGCTCCAGCACTGGCTGCTGCAGGCTGCGGAAAGAAGAAAATCAGTGAAATTCCTGATGCACCAGCCAACTGTACAAGTGAAAATGGCATCATCCTGCAGCCTCGCTACTCCTCTTGTCCTATTTGACAGACAGGTTTTGGAGTCTTGGCTTGTTATGTTCCTTTCCACAGCCTCCAAAATGTAAAGAGCCTCTTTCTATTTGGAAAAGACTGGTATGTCTTCTTAGACTAATGCTTACTCTCCTCTGGACAGCTGAGGGTAAAACATTGATCCTGAATCCAAATCCCCAGATAAGAGCTTTCCCTGTCTCTGTTTTTCTTACTTCTTTTAATCAACCTTTGTTTCATATGATTCTTTATCCAGAAACACAAAACTCTGGAGAGCAGAGCAGACTGCTGCAAATCCAGGCAGCAGTGGGACCAAAGGGCCATTTAGTTTCCCTTAACATTTCCACCTTTTTATCTGCATGCAGTGTGAAATTCTGGAGCTGCAGGGAGCAACAAAGATGCCAGGAAAAAAAAATAATTCTGGGATTTACTTAATCTAGGATCAAAGTCCAGAGGTTCAGAATATTTCAATTCACCTCTTTGATGTCCAGGAACCAAACTTCTCAGGAGGCTGTACTAACAGTTCAGGTGCTAAATACTGACATGCTAATTCCAGACACAGTTTTATAACCAAAAAAACCTCCAAATACCAAAGTAAACGTGAAAATACCTTCCTTGCTCTCACTGAAGCAAGGACCCAGTGTTCTTCAAAAGAGTTAATTGTTTTAGCTCATTTAAAAAATGTCACAGAAAGTCTATGTTTTACTGAGGTGCAAATGCCTTCCAGCAAAATGTGTACGTGAAGAATCTAGTAGCTGTTTTTAGGTGCTCTGGTGCCAGTCTGATTCCACTTCACTCAAGAACACATGAAAAAAATTACTATTTCTAAGTGCTACAAAAGAACCAACTATCAAAAATACTGTAAAACATTCCACATGAGGTCTAAATCCGCACAAATCAGGTTACCCAGGGAGGCATGCCAGAACAGTAAGCCAAAACTGCATCTGAAAGCAATCCTGCCTGCTTGTTTTATCAGCACGACTCTGTATCTGCATTTTTAAGCCCATGAAGGACTTGTTAAGCTTTGTGCTGTTCCTGGGCCAGGATGCTGTTGAGTTTAAAAATATCTCCCAGAGTCCAAACGTGCACTCAGCATCTCCCTGAACTTCATTCCAACCCCGAGTTCCTCAAAAGTGCAACGAGACTAAAATAAACGTTGAAGAGAGACCCAATTTTCTCAGCCTAACAGCCAACCTCCGATTAAACAATTTTCATTCCCTCCAAGTGGCAGTTTCCCAGCAGTCTGGGACAGTTTATATCTCCATGGCTTATCAGCAGCACTTGAAAAGGCACAAGTGACACTTGGAATGACAAAAATCCAAGGCGCCAACAAGCTTGGCTTTGAGCCTCCTGCTCCAAGGATTACAAACACTTCTTAAAAAGCCATTTGCAATAAGGAGATTAGAGAAGCTGAATTTGCTTGCAAAAAAATCTATTTGCATTTGAGCCCCTGAACCAGATTCAGGAAGGGTGCAGGCCTCAGGAACATTCCACGGGTACCCTGATGTCCTGAGGCAGGAGCTATCAGTAGGAAAGTTTCATTAGAAAGGGGCATTTTAATTAGGAAGGGAGATATTCTGGTGCAGTTAGCAACACAGAGCATCCACATTGCAGGAGAAAACAGTGAATATTTCGTAGAGCTTGTAGAAAACTAGCCAGAACAGTGAGAAGCCTTTTTTTTAATTCCTATTTTTTATTACTTTCCTTTTTTCATTATTATTGAGTAGCCTTTTTTTTTTCCTATCAATGGAAGAATGGTACGAAGTCTTCCAGCTATTTCCTTGAACTTATGTAAGGTGTCTCCATGCCTGCTGATCATTTGGAAATAACAGGTTCCAGGAGAACCATCTATTTCAACAAAAGGCAGGTAAAGCTGACAACCACATCGGTTTCCTCCTACAGGAACCTCATCAGTGAAAAAAATTGGGTCTGGATGGGATGACACTGATACCTGTGCTCAGTGCAACAGAGTTATTTTATCATGAATCAGGAGAATTTAAATCAGGGTAATGCAGGACTTGACCAGTTTGAGGGCTCAGGTTCATAGCAACCAAACCACTTCGGTGTTCGCTCATTTTCAGGTGTGCGTATTACAGTGGGACAATTCGAGCAGGACTTTTCTTATTTTTTATGTCTCTGGGCCACATCATTTTGCATTTTGGAACATCAAGCCCAGTGATCATGGAGGAATAACCCAGAGCCAGAGAGAACATAGAATAATAAAGGAAAAGGGAGGGCCTCAAGAGATTCACAAGGGATTGCAGGAGGGGGATAAAACATAACTGCACTTAAACCAGATCAATTCCACCAGATCATTAGGAGGCAACAATACCACAGCTCAGCTCTCTCAGGGCTGTGTCTACCAAGCACAGCCTTGTTTCTACTGGGCTTTCACAGGTAGAAAAATGGACATAAATACTACAATACAGCTCCCATGGCATGTACTGGCAGGAAGTGCAGTGGGGAAGGGGTTTGCCTTCGTAAGGATGGATTAAAACTGGTCTCAACTTGTCAAGTTCTCACGAAGCCCAGAATCCGTCCTCCACAAACTCTCCCGCAGATTTTCACTGTGGGACCCACCCCCTCTTGTCTTTGGGGTCAATAACAAAACTGCAACTGTATCCAAATTTCAGCCCTGCTGCAGGCCCTGCTCCCGGGGCAGCTGATCACCTCTGTCAGCTCACATCGGAGCGTTTGGCACTTGAAATCTTGCTTTTCCAGGCAACAGGAATGCTAAGCAAAGGAACAAGAAAAGACATGTCGGGAAAGGAGGAAGGAGAGACGGCTGGGGAGAGGCACTCACGTGTGCAGGTGTGCCTGTCATCCCTGTAGTATCCCGGGGAACAGCCCGGCGCACACGTGCCCGTGTGGGACAGCACCAGGCTGGAGTTGCAGGAAGAACAGGCAAAAGGACCCTCTGCGGTGCAGGTTTTACAGGAGGGGTGACACCCTGCAGAGACAGCAAAAACAAGGGTTTCTGTTGAAGGAAAAGCAGGCTCACCTCTTGTGCTTCTTACCCTGACTGAAGAGCTTTAAAATACCATGGTGGATGAGGCCAGTGTACCCTATTAATTTCTCCAGAGAGGGTAAAAACAAAATTATCAGTCTGTTCTATTTCTTGACAGGCCTTTACCTAAAGATTGATGCCATCATTACACCTATCAGGTCAAATTAACCATGAGAGGGAGTGGGCAAAGGAATTAGAGCAGCGACTGCGCTGCGCTGTGCTGCGGATCTTAAAAGCCAGCACAACAAGCCATATGAGCTCTGACATAGTCTGAATAATGCAAAACTCCTTTTAAATGAAGCCTTTAAACTAAAGGGAAGAAATGTTATCCCGAGGCCTAAATTCCCAGGAAGGCAACATCTGTCTCCCGAGGGCCTTTCCAATCAAGTGACACGGAGGATATTTCATGCAGCTCTGAGATCTCATTTGTCAAAAACAGGTAGATAAACATACAGCTCCCGGAATGCTGGAGAGAAGCTTTGAAATATTACCCACCAGTTGTTAGACTGGATGAGGAAATGCCACTTCCTGCAAAGGGAGCATCTACATCTTAATTCTAATGTCCTGAATTTCTTGTCTTGATTACTTACTGCAATGCCCTCTGCTCAGCTTTGGGCTTTACCAGGTCTCTGTCAGCTACAGAACAAGAAAAGCAACCTATTTCCTCCTAAGAGTCCCAAGGAACATAAAGCAGCTTAGACAATGACTGGAACATGAAACCACATCAACAACAGAAAGCGAAGGAGCTGCAGGGACAGGTTATAATATAAAATGTGCCATCGGTGCAGCTTCCCCCACGCCGGCGAATTAAATTGGCTTTTTGTCTCAGAAGCTGCTACAAACGATCACCTTTTGGGCCATTACTGGAGCAAGACAATCCCCAGTGAGAGACCTTAGATGATGTTCCATCTCAGGTTGCAAAATATCCCGAGAAATTCCTACCAGCAAGAGCTCTGCTCCCAGTGCAGCGTCCAGCCAGCAGGACAAAGCTTCTCTACTGAATAGGAGCTATTCTGTGGAACACCTCCCAGGTGGTTCCTTGCAGCCACTTGAGGCCCCTGGAGGAGCTACTCACGTTTGCAGGCACCGCTCTGGGCGTAGTGTCCCGCCGGGCAGTCGGGAACGCAGCGATCCCCCAGGAGCAAGTGACGGGAGTTCTGGCACCGCAGGCACACGCTGCCCGTGTCCCACAGGTTGGCCACGCACTGCTGGCACAGAGGGTGGCAGTCTAAAGGGAGCAGGGAATAACAGACCTGTGAGCACGGAGGAAGGCATTAAGGATGTAGCGTTCAGAGCCCCTCCCCGCTACCTGGTGCCCAGAGGGCTGGGATCTGGTGCTAACCACCATGTCTGCAAGCGAGAGGTGACCAGAAATCCCTGCAGCCAAGGGAGGATTCCTTTCCTCTCGCCTCATCACCATCTTGTGTTTTTCCTGAGCATCACATTTTCACTTTGCCTCTGCCTCTCTCCTGCTTCGTTAAAAGCATCCTCTTCCCCATCCTCAAGTGAGTTTGGGAAAGCTTTGTACAAAGCCAGGTCAAAGTCCTTTACTTCTCAAAACCTTTCCCTGATTTTAGGTGCCTCTGCCTACAAGTTTATCTTTAATTCCACTGGAAGCCATCGGCATTCACCTCCCTCTGCTCCCACTGTGGAAAAAACAAAGAGCACAACCTGGACAGCTGTATGACCTTCTCCTGTTGTTCCTGCTGTTCCGATTTTCCCACACAAACGAGACATCCATCTCCTGAGGAGGCCACTGCAGCTCTCAAAGCCGAGCCAAGAGCGGCATCACAGTGCCTCAAAACCTTTTCCTTTTCCCATTTTTCCCCAGCAGCACCATGCTCGTGTCTCCTGACCTCTGCCTGAACTCAGGTGCTTCCAAAGGGTTGACAACAAGCCTTTTGTCTGCACAAAGGTGCAGTGTAAGGCAACCTGGAAGCTAAATTAATCCTCATTATGGTAATTCAGAAAATTATAAAGGAAATGACGACTGTCTTGAAAGAAATGTAATAATGAGGCTTGATTTGAGTACCTGGCCTCTTGTCAGGTCTCTGCTGAAGGTTCAACTTTCTGTCTTTTGTCTCTTGTGACAGCAGTACTACAGATTGCCAGGCAATCTAATTTTACAAGCTGAAGACAGGCTCACATTGGAGCCTGGAGGAATTCTGCATCCATACCTGCAGGAAGGTAACAGTGACTGGAGTCTAACCCCAGCCTGCGGGCAAAAGGTTCCATAAACACAGCACAACAACAAGACAGAGAAAATTTAGCGTGTCCAAACAACCTGCTGTAAATAACTAGACTCTCTCAAACTAACATTTAAAATGTAAGTATCTACAAAACTACGTGCTGCTGCAGCAGAGTTTTCTCTTCAGAGCCTCTATTTTTGCTCCTGTGTATGGAAAGAGTTTTCTCAGTTACTGTTTTAGGATGAATCAGCCCCATCACTCTCTTGTTCCTTTGCAAGCCTGGAGATCAAAGAGCACACAGCACCAACTACAAACCCAGAGCTGACGCTCATGGTGAATTTGAGGGACATTGGGGAACGAGTGGGAGAGTGAGGGAAGAACTGAAGTGCTTTGTTTTGGAAAAGATGATTTCAATTTTTCACAGCAGGCTCCCTTTGAAGCCAGGACTAACAGAAGGGGGGGTGTTTTCTCTGTGCTTCTCGGTAACACCACACAGCTCTATTTGTTTCCTGCTTCAGCCTTCTCCCTGTCAATACGCCCCCCAGCTCAGCCAGCAGGCACGTTACTGCCTGTGGGATTTGGCTTTTTGGAGGCTTCACATCCCCCCTTGGTTGCAGGTCAGTGTAACACAGTCAGTTAATTCCCTTAGGCTCCTTCTAGTATCCCAACTGGATTCTTCAAGGCAGCTCCTAGTCCTGATGCCTCCCTCCTGGTGTTTCTCAGACTGCCTCCCACCATCCAAACAAAATGTTTTCCTGCTTCCCTTTCAGCTGGCTCTGATTTCCTCCTTGTCAATTCACCTCTATGCAAAAATAACCCCAACAGCCTTCCCTATCACTGATCTTCCTATAAAGCAATTTTCACTGTTAAGTAAAATGGAATTACTTACACAGATTTTCAGAGTTACTTGGCTTTTGTGCCCTCTTTGGCTTTCTCCTAGCAAATAAATCAAGAGAACAGTGCCCTTTCTAGATGGAAAGTATCTATTAGAGGTTTTTCCAAGACACAGAAGGCTGTCCGGGGAGACAAAATCACCTCTGAAGTGTTTGTGAATGCTCATAAAGGAAACCAGAGGCACTTCTCCCTCTCAGCTCCACCACTTGCTAAGCAATCAACCACCCGAATTGTCCGAACACACCTCCCCTCTCAGGGGCTCTTCAGAGAAGTATTTCCTGATGCAAGTTTTTTGTGGTACCCTGAGGGAAGGTCTGAGGTTTTCAACAGAGCACAACCTGAAGTCAGGACTGAAAACACCACCCACTGGCAACCTTAGAGTAAATCCAGACAGAAAATCAGTATGGTTGGTTCGGAAGGATACCCAACACCGACCAGGATTTTTGGCTGGATTTGGTTGTTGGAAGGGGTTTCTTGCCTTCTCTTTCCAAAGACCTGAGAGGGAACCTGTCCCCCAAACCAGCAAGGAGAATTCCTGGTGAAGTGCAACCACATTTGCAGGGATCTGCCTGCATCCCCTGAAAAGGTGGGAGATTCTCCAGGCAGCGTGAGATGTGAGACACAGCTGGATGGTGCCTGGCACAAATGGGCCCAGATCAAAGCAGGGAAATGAACTTCCCTTTCCCTCCTCTGGCAGCTCAGCTGCAAACTTCTGCAGGAGGCTGCCCCAGTGACTAAGTGGAGCTAAGCCCCCAGCTCCCCTCTTGCTCTGCTCAGCCAAGCTCCAGCTCTCCATGATGATATCAGTGTCTCTCTAAAAGGACAGCAACAGCTCATTAATTTTACAAGGATCTGAATATATTTCTTGTTGTCAGAGTGTCCCTTCTGGAATTTTAAGAGCAAGGCAGCAGAGCTTGTTACAGGCACCCTCCTGGGTGAGCTGTTCTGGTTTAGCTTTGAACATCTTCCCAACTGCACACAGCCTAAGAAAGCAAAGTCTGTGGAACATGGAGACTGGGACTTCCCCTGCAAGGAAGATGCAGCTGGAAGTTAAGGCAGGACCTTGGGGGATACTGTATCAGTGGGTGTTTGGAGTTTTCTTTCACACCAGTCTCTCTGGATTTTTCTAATTGCGCTTCCATGCAATCAGGAAAAGATGGAGGGGGAAGCTTCAAGATTAAGAGGAAACTTGCAGACAGGCCTCTGATTCATTCAAATAAAAGCAGGGACAGGGGTTTAGGAGCAGGACAGCACTTTTAGCAGTGGTGCTATTTTTCAGCCTGGTGACTGCAATGTTTCCTGGAGCTGAAGCTGACTTGGATAAGAGGGAGAGGAAAATCAGAGTGTTTTCAAACTGGGAAAACAAAACCTACAGAAGCTCTGAGACTCAACAGGAGTTGGCTAAAGCCTCAAACACATTCCTGTACGTACACTTTAGCTATAAAATAAAATTGAATCAATTGAGCACTCTCAGAGAAGACTGGCACAAATTCCTCATGCCCAAAACGGAGCTTAGAAACTCACTGATCTCTTGGAACTCGAGGACATGATGTCTTTCTTCTGCTTACACCTGAAATGCTTATTTGATTAACTGCTGAAAACAAAATCTTTTTTTTTCCTTTTCTATTAACAAGGTAAATGCTCCAATTCTCATTCACGGAACATGTACAATAACACCATTAATTCCCAGGCAATGGTTTCAGGTGACAGTAGGTTTTCTCCAGCTTGTGTGAAAGATATTCCCCTCCAGGTCCATAAAATATGGCAGGTGGCTATAATGCAGAGCAGGCCCTATAAGTTGCAACACAATTCTTCCTTGAGGCTCAGGAATTAAAGATAAATGGGAAGATAATGGTAACAATGTATTGCTTTGGGAGGCAAAGGGAAAAAGCTTTGTTAGATCCTGAAGCAAATCATATCTTCCCCTAGTGTCAGGGGTTTTAATGTTCTCTTTTATGGGACAGCTGCTCTTTAACTAGTAATTAATAACTTGCAAGGGCAAATTTAGCATTTCAATCAGTGCTGAATGAGAAGAATGAGTGAAACTTAACAACCTGGATGTGGAGCTCTTTATCCCCAGCAGAACTGGCGGAACCATCCTTTGCTTAAACACCAGACATAAATTAGGCCTTCTCTCCTGTTTGCAGGATGCACAAGCCACTGAATACTGACATTCAGTGATGCCAGGCACTGTGAACCAAGCCTTGAAAACGTGTTTCTACCTTGAGAAGACAAGTCTCCAAAGAGTGACATCTCTTGACACTGAAATGCTGAATGATTTCCAGATTGTAATTACTTGACTGTAGCAAACATCTTGATTCCTCAATTTGATTTCCTAAAGAGCAGTACAATACTTTGGGGTGTTTCCCTACTCCTCATGCAGTTTCTCTCCCCCCTTGTCTCTGCAGACAGAACAGTCATTGTCACTTAAAAGGAAGATGAAGAAATGGTTCATAGAATTAATCTGTGGAGAGCAAAGAAACAAGTCTTTCATAAAGAAACCCACTCAAGACGTAGATCTAAACAAAGAGAGGTCTCTGTGAAGGGGAATCATATTAAACTGGGAACAATAGCCTCTCAATGGATATATTTATTACTTCTAATGCATTTTTCCCTTTTCTTAGGACTCCTTATCTCATTTGGAACTGTTAAGCCTAGATTAAGCCTCACACACCACAGCTTTTTTTTGATAAAGCAAAAAAAACAGCTTGAGAAAGCCCAGGAACTGTTGGAGCAGTTCCCAGGATATGTTTATACATGTCTGTGTGACGGATTAAAAGTGATTTTTCTTTTTAAACAGATAAATGCAATCAGTGATTTCAGATGACGGGCTTAAGACCAGGCACTGAGCACCCACACTGCACAATCCTACACAGAAATCTTATTACCTCCCAAAAACGCGCACAGCAATGGAAAAAACCGTGCCAGTTTTCCTTTAGAGCCACATGAATCGCTTCTCTGGATCACAAATGTTTCCTCAACTCCCTTTGCAGGACCTGAGCTGCGAAGTAGCAGCTTAATGGCTCGGACAGGTCTTCCAAAGCCAGCTCCTCTTACCCACACAATATCCCACCAGGTTGAGGTACTGCTCTTCCTTGCAGCTGGTCCTGCACTTGCCACGAGCCGGAGTGGCGTGGGGATGGCAAGTTAAACACTCCCCATCAGAAGGGCCCCGGCATGTCTTGCAGGAAGGGTGACAGGCTGCACAAGAAAATCAGCACTTGTTATGCTCTTGGTGTTGTCCCCCCTTCCCCTCTCCCCTCCCCAAAACACCAGTTCCTACAATCATTTGCTCCTACAAAACACGGACTTAAAATATTCTAATATCATCAGGGACTGCAGGGTTGTGGTTTGGAAGGCTCTTACATCCTCATTTTGAACAAACAAGATGAGGAATGAGTTGTCAATTTAAAAAATGTGATTTGTTCCCTGCATTAATCAAGGTATAGATCCAGACACAATATAAAATAGAGATTGACCCTGTTATTCCTCTCTCCGGCATATAAGAAAAAGAGTGGGAGGCACAGGGGAGATAAATTAAACTTCTCTTGGGACTATGGCAAGAGTTTTGAGATGCATGAGAGGAAACCCGAGGAATGATTTCTCCACAATGCCCTCCATGCCATTCTGTCTGCTAAAAGCTCAACAAAAAGGTGGCACAGAAAGTGGCTAAGGGTGCCCAAGAATATCTCACAGACTGCTTTTGAATCCTTCCACCTTTAAAGACAGATGCCAGATTTCCATGCTACAGATCTGAGGGAGATAAAATTACTATGGCTAAGAATCAGCAAAAAAATTCTTAAAAACTACCTTTAAAAGCTCTCTATGAATAAAAGCACAGGACTTGAAAGATGCCACTGAAATTTTGTTTCTAAGATATTTCCATAAGCCTGAAACTGTGTAACACAGCACTCAGCAGTTACCTCAGCTCTGTGGCGGCAGTGCTCCACCTCAGAGCTGATGAATCTTTACAATGCCCTGACAAATAAATCTATTTATAGAGTTGTTCCTCAGCTGAATAAATTGAATAAAAAGAGCAACGGACTTTAGAAAAGGGTTTTTCTCTAAACTTGAGGCTTTGCCTAATAAAAGCATTTTATTTTTCAGTGTTGTCCAGTAAGGACTTTTTTTACCAGAACACATCAGCTATGAACACCATCCAAGACTTCTGAGATCAAAAGCAAAGTATCTTCAGGGAAACAGTTCAGGGGAGCAAAACTGATTATAATTTATGATTCCAAGTGTACGTCTCTCTCCCATTAGGAGAAGACTCCATTTCCTGAAACTGGACTATCCCGTGCTCCCCTGGAAATACTTAAATGGCTTTATATAAATCCAACGGCATCTCTAATTACGTTGAGACGTGGCCCCCAAAGCGTGGATGGAATGAAATCAGTGCAAAGGAAAACCAGCAAACTCACCGGAGCAGCGACCTCCATGGCTGAACAGCCCCTCAGGGCACTCCGGGAGGCACCTGCCCTCCAGCAGCACCCGGGGAGCCACACAAGCCGTACAGTCCTGGGCCGAATTCCCCACACAGCCTGCACAGGAGGAGTGGCACTCTGCAGGGAAGGGAAATGGAGAGAAGACAGAAATTAAGACACAAATTAGTTCTGGCTTATTTTGGTTGTCACTGCCCCCGAATATGATCAGATTGGTGTCTCCCCAAGGATGACAGGAAGGTGTTTTTCCTTTACAGGAAGGAGTACAGGGCAGAGCACAGTTCTTGAAGACAAGGAACAAGCACAGACAGCTGCATGTTTAATCTTTCTTTGCACTCACAGAACTCATTTCTGAAATGCAAAGCTGACATCACAACACCGTGTGACACCGCTGTCCTCCCTGGAAGAGCTCTGGGGTTCTACAAATTTACCAGATGCTGGAATCACCTTTTTTTATTTCCCTGCAGTTACTCCAGGAAGGGTTTTCTATCCAACATCACTGCACGGTTATCATCAGCCATTCTGGAGCAAGAGCTGTGCTGGGATTCTTGTCCCACGGCATAATCCAGAGGTGTCAGCTCTGCTCAGGCCTGTTCACCCACCTGAGGTAGGGATATATGGATTCCTTCACTCAGTTTCTACACCATGCCCTGCCAAGGATCAGCCACTGCATGGATTGGAGGCTCTACACTACTGCCATCAGAAACCAGTCCAAAGCACTGAATTCTTTATGGCCTGTGTAGGTCACTGCTAAAAGACAGAACTGTTCCACCAAAAAAAATGCCACTTCTTCCTTTTTAACATCTCCTAAGGCAACCACATATGTGGTAGGACACCACATATATCCCCAATGGACACCACATCACCCTCTTTTCCAAACTCTAGCCTTCACGGAAATGCTTCCTGCTTGGTATTTCAGGAGCAGTGATGGCACCTGTGCTGCAGGGCATGTAGCAGAAGAGCTTCCTCAAAAGCAAAGAGTGCTCCAAGGGCTAAGAGGGAGACAGCTCAGTCTTTTTTGAAAACGATTTAAGGACTGATCCTGCTTCAAAGTAAGTCAGTGCTAAAAATCATGTACCCAGCTTCAGTGAAAAGAAAGCTAAGCTGAGCTGAGCTGTGCAGGCTTGAACACAGTGATTTAAAAAAAAAGTACCTGGATCCTTCAGCCACAAATAGCATGTAGAGTGTATTTTCCCTCAAAACTACTAGTATGTGGCCCTGTGAAAGTTAAGAGAGTTTAAAGACTGATGGCAGTCATGAGGCAAACACGGGAGCTCCCAGCACACACGGATCAAACGTGGTACAAGCTCACCCTGAACACCTGAACTGCTTTGAACAGCTGTTCCCATCCCTGCTCACCTCTGCAGACTCCTGTGCTATCCACATGGAAATGGGCTTGGCAGTGGGAGAGGCAGAGGCCGTGCAGAGCTCCTTCCCTGGGCAGGTGAGGCTGCAGGACGTCCTCGGGCGTGCGGCACTGCAGGCAGCGAGCGGCCCCAGCGCCAGAGCAGGAACGGCAGGAAGGGTGGCAACCTGGGCACAGGGGGATAGAGCCGTCAGAGCCACAGCCTTCCCAGGGAGAAGGACAAGGCCCAGCAACCTGGGCACCTGCTTTCTGTAAGAGAACAGAGATTTTAGAAAAGCACTTGGACATTGTTCCCCTCCATCCCCAAATAACGGCTCTTTTCCTGAGTAAAGCTGGCGACCAGATGACAAACTGCAGCACCGTGCCACAGGCAGCCAATCTTCCTTTAATTTCTGGAATTGCAACAGTGAGCGCAATCTCTCTAGGAGGGACAGCAAGAAATGGCAGTCTGAAGGGTTCACGGGAAGCATAAATTCATCTTCCGAGTTCTCAGGCTTTCCATTGCTGCAACAATGATCTCAGCCTTTGCAAATCTACCAGCTGTCTGTGGGATTTCATGCCAGATGTATGTGGAATTTCATACCAGTTGTATGTGGAATTTCATACCAGTTGTATGTGGAATTTCATCCACCTCTTAACTCAAGAAAAACTTGGAAGCAATGTACACTTATTTCAGCAGCATACATAGAGAAGAGGAAAAAAAAAGTCCTTCAGACCACTAAATCCTGAGGGTGTGAAGGCAGAAAGTATGTGGGAAAAAATCACCTTTCTCAAAGTAGAAAACTTTGAAATCAGCAAAGGAAAGGCAGGAAGTTCTCAGTGTAGGATAAGGGACCAACAAAACCCGGTTTACATCAACTGGGGAACTTACTCCAAGTACACAGCTTACCCTTACAGACATTGTGATCCTGGTAAAAACCCTCTCCACAGCCCTGCAGGCACTGGCCCTGGTGTAACGCCAGAGGGAAGGAACAGGAGGTGCAGTGAGTGGCCAGAGGTCCCTCACACGTGGAGCATGAAGCGTGACAAGCTGGTAAAGAAAGAAGAGCACACAGAACTGAAACATCCCACTTCTTCTCCCCGAGAGTGGTGTTGCTGACTACAGCCACGGAAAACTCCCAGCTGGAATGATATTCAGCTAAGTGAACTAATGAGAGCAGAAGTGCACGTGTATTAATAACCACTAACAGCAACAACTCTCACTCACACAGTGTTTAGAGTGTGTGTCCCAGTGTGTCTTCATGTGCTTCACAAGGCAAAGAGGTTATTTCAAACAATCCATCACAAGGGAACCGAAGAGAACAAGAAAAAATATCAAATTCCCTGTCCCCACTCGCACTTCCGTGCTCTTACCATTCCCTCCTCCCATCTGGGAAAAAAGCAGGCAACAAGTGGAGGGTGCTTTGAGGGCTTTAGAAAAGGTCAGGCAAATATGTCTCTCACCTCTGCATCTTCCAGTGCTGCCTGGGAAATACCCATCTGGGCATTCCGAAAGGCACTTTCCGTCATGTAGCAGCTTCCCTGCAGCACAGGTCACACACCTGGCAGGGTCTGAGGAGCACTTTTCACAGAAGTGGCCACAAGCTGCCAAGGACGGAGGAAAAGTTGATTTAAAAAATGGTAATATCCCCTCCCTCCTCCCCCTTATGTTCACGTCAAAGTTTTAAGTGGGAAAAATGCAGCTAAAATCAAGCAGGAAAATGTTTCTTATCAACCCCTGTGGGCTGTACCCTCCCAGGAAGTCAGCTCTGAAGTGAACTGACCCTGCTGTCCGAGAGCACTATGGAACTCTGGCTCCATAAGAGAAGTGCTTATTCCCTAAGGCATTATACACTGTTGGATATTTTGAAGGGCCAAGTGTTTTACTCAAGCATTTTTTGTTTCTTTTCACCAGTCAAACCAGCTTACAGGTCTCCAGTTGGGTACCAAAATGCCTGGTTTTGGTAGAAGATGAAAGGTCTGAATCCTGGAGGTTTCCAGGAACAGTTCTGGGGTTTTGAGAAATCCCCTTCACGATCTGTTTGACTGAGGTGTTTTAATTCCCACTGGCCATCTCTTCCCCTTTTCCCAGCAAACCTTCCCAGCTCCCAAGGCACATCTGCTGTGCAGGTATTAGTTACTGTGATGCTGAATCATAATTAAATTTACAGAAACCTGCTGGCAAAGGCCATTTTTCTTTCTGCAGACAAATGGATTTGTCAAGCTATCAGAAAGAACTCAGGCTTTCAAGCTGTTCAGAGAGGAAAAAAACCCTTAAAACCTTTCATCATCTGATTAACTTAAATGAATTAATAATCACACAAACAAACAGCAGCTTTCCTCGCCCTGTATTAATGCACAAGGTGCAGCTGGCTTGTCAGACATGAATAAAATCCAGCTGCTGCACAGCTAAATGAAATATTGATTCCTTTTTTTTTTTTTTGCAGAGCATTTCTCAAAGAGGTATTTACCAGTGCAGATTCCCTCCTTTGGGTAAAACCCCTGGCCACAGCTGGCCAGGCAGAGCCCTGCTTTCAGCACGTGCGATGTGTCTTTGCAGGACAGGCAGTTGCTCTCAGCAGCCCCCCAGCACGAGGAGCAGGACTCGTGACAAGCTGCAGGGAGGAAAAGTGCAGGATTAACCAGCAAGCCACTTCCAACCAGCCACGGATCATGGCTGGGACACACTAATGGTTCAGATATTCCTGAAGTATATCCCGTTCCTCCAACGCAGGCAGTGTAAAAGCCCTCCCTGTGGCAGAACAGAGCAAGCTTCTGCATGATGGCACCTTACAATTAAACTAATGACTGTATGGAGAGCAGTTCTGCCTCCCAAACCAGCAGTTGAACGAGTCACCTTATTCAAAACTGTACAAAAGTTCACCTGGGAGGGAAATCCAGCCCACTGTGGTTACTGTTTATAGAATCTGGGACACGGGCTCCTGTCAAATCTCATGCTACCAGTGCTTGCAGAAGCTGTGCAAATTACACTTCTTCCAGCTATTAAGGGTTTTTTTCTTGATTACACCCAAGTATGTTCCAAAGATGTTCTTCAAATTATTATTTCACAATAAGGCAGGTACGTGCTTGTGGTCCCAGTCCATATTCCAATGTGAGGAGTGTCTGGGCATCCTGTGCCAGACAGGATCTTCCCCTCAACATGCATATGCATTTAACTGTGGCTGAATTCCAACACAATGGATACCAAGCATCCCATCCCAAGGTAAAGCTTGTGCAAGCTTTTCTTCTCCAGTCGATAATTTCCCTTGCTGACAAAAATCCTGCATCTCACTCCCGGCTGGATGGTTCTCAGGGCACGTCTGCACTCAAAAGTTACCTGCAGGGTGTGAGTTCATGCTGTAAATGTCTAAGTACTGGAATGTCCTCACTTCACCTTCCAGACCTCAGTGTCTTGCTCCTGTCTGAGCTCACTCTAACTTTCAACATGTTCTTGAAAGAGTGGACTCCAGGACTTGGATCCTTCCATGGCAGACTTAGCTGGGACCCCTCGCTGTTAACCTGCCTCACTACGTGGACACATCTGAACATACCCAGGGGTTTGCAGAGTTCTCAAGTCCTCTCTGGAGCTGCTGCTCCTTTCCAAGGGACATTTTCCCCTCCTGGCTCTGTTTTCAAACAGGCAGGCTTGCACATAGCTCTATTAAAACCACAGTTCTGATGAGAGCCAGGTCAGTTGGGCAGAGGTGCTTTGCCTCCCACCACACACCGCTTGCTGCCTGCACTAAACCAAGTGCTCCAGTTACCAGTTGGCTCTCACTGGCCCTTGGCAAAGGCCGTGCAAATCCACAGCAGCTTTCAAGCCTTCTAGACAGGCAGCTGCTGTGTTAAAATCGCATGCCTTCCTGGCTGGGCCTACTAGAGGTCATCAGACCTTCTGAGAAGCTGCAGTGATTTTGGCAGGATCCAGGTGGATGCAGTTGGAAGAGCAGCCCCAACCCATTCCTGCCCTGTGAGGGTGGTGAGGCCCTGGGCAGAGGCTGTCCAGAGAAGCTGTGGCTGCCCCATCCCTGGAAGTGTTCAAGGCCAGGCTGGATGGGTCTAGTGGAAGGTGTCCCTGTTCACGGTAGAGGGGTAGGAACTAGATGATCTTTACAGTCTCTTCCAACCCAAACCATTCCGTGATTCCACACCCTCACACGTGCCCTGACTGCAGAAGCTTTGGCTCTTTCAGCGCTGGATCACTGCCAGGCTCAACAGCTGCTCCTCACCCAAACAGCCAGGCACTAACTCCTCTGAAAGAGCAAAGGAAAAAATGGAAGCATTCAGTGAGCCACTGTCAGCTAAAACATCTTTGCCTGCAGCAACTAAGTGGCTGTTTGAAAATAAATCAACAGAACTGACTGCACCGCCAGGAAACTGTTTCCACCCTCCCTGGCTATTTCCAGTTTGGATTTGTATGAGCTGTCTTGCAGCCCACCAAACTGTCTCTTCTGCAAACATGTGAAGCATTCCCAGTAGGATGGCTAATGCCCAGCAAGAGCGCAGTGAGAAGTCACTGCTCAGCTTTGGGAAAGCACAGATGGGTCCAGCCGCTCTGTGCCGCACGGTACCATCACCCATCTCTCCCTGCCCTCCTCACCCTGGCCTGGGCAAGCTCAGCTTAGCCATGCTCAGTCCTGGATCCTCGGGGTGAGCCTCCACAGCCAGGAGCAGCAGGGAAAAACAACAGGTAGCCAGCAAAAATCCAAGTTAAGGAGTGAGCTGGGTCTGTTAGTGTCAAGTTACACATCCCAACATTCCCATTTTGGAAGATCAAAGCAGAAACACTCAAGTGCTGCCTGGGCTTTTGAATAATCTTGAAAACATAAATTATTGAGTTAAAAAAATGCAGTGAGAGCATTGAACAGTGCAAGTCCTTCGAGCCCTTCTGTTCTACCAGGCAGACACGGTTTATTTTTGCTTCCCTTTGCTTTGCGTTTGGAGGGGGTGGTGGGTCTGAACTGCTTCCACAGCCTGTTTCTGCCCAGGGAGAGCCCACTGCTCTGCTCTGACACAAACTGGTCCCTGATCTTTAAGTCCACTCTTACATTCTTGAACTTACAGCTTTCGTTCTCAAATTTACTTTCTTTTAATGGTTTTAACCAACACTTTGCAGAAGCAGGTGGAGGGATGGGGCAGGAAACAATCCCAGTGTAGGATTAAAATACGGCAGAGATCAAACCGCTGTAATCAGAAATTCAAAGCAGATTCAATTAGAGCAGATGTTATAAAACATGAACAAAAGGAAAGGCTAATTCACTGTGTTTTGCTACAATGAAGACAACAGTGTTCCAACAAGAGGATGGAGTAAGAAACCTGGTGTAAGCCTCTTTCAAGTCCAAAGCGAATTCCTCAAGAGGGAGTTTACTGGAACTATAGCAATTAACACAGTCTAGTTCATCTTTTCTGTGATTTTAGAACATGCTTATTGTAGATGTTAAAACCATTATGAGAAAAATCTTTCTGAGCAGTCTGAGACTCATCTCCACAATCTGATTAGAGATTTGTAAAAATAAAGAGGATTCAAGGAAAGAGTGAATGGCAATGAATTACGGAGCATATCCCAATTTTAAGACTTTCTCAGCTGGTTTGACTTTATGCAGAAAATGCAGCCAGGCAGAACTAAAGCAAATTGGTTTAATTCCCTCGAGGAGAGAGGAACAAATTTTCCCATCAACTTTCAGCTGCAAGCGTGCGTGACTGCAAATGCGGATGGAGTGCACAATCAGTAATCTACCAACCAGCAATAAAATGAAACATTACCCTTTCCCTACAGCTTCGGCAGCACATGGGCACTGCCAATTAAAACACTGGGAGCAGGTGGAAAGGAAATGGCAAAATAAAACTAAATGAAGTAGAGGATTATTTGATACTTAAGTCTATAAATTCTCTTGGACCGAGTCTCTCTTCTCCGTTTGCACATTCACAATGGTGCCCTGGGCTGTAGCGGCTGCTGCAGGACAGAGGCTTTTCAGACTTTCAAAACCTGGAACAAGTGGTCAGCTCTTCAAGGAAAACCACTTCAGAAAAGGAAGCTGGACTTACCATGTAACCTGCCAAAAGCCCTAAGCCTGTATTTAATTTTTAGCAGGAGGGTTAGTTCCAAGGAAATTAAAGCAACAGCTCAAGAAGTTAAGCACGTGCTCCACCCCCCTGCTGAATTAGAGCTGCAGAAATAATTAGAAGCCTTCTAAAAAGGCCAAAGTTAACAGGGGAAAAGTGCTAATTTTAGAGAACACTATTAAACTATCATGATAAAAAAGCAGCTGCTTTACAGTTTGGGAAAAGTTCAGAGTATTTCAAAGGAGCAGGGAAAGCTCATAAAAGCACTGTCAGAGTTCCATCAAAGAGAAAACTAACTTCCCAGTCTCACTCTCAGTCTTTCCAATTGCTCAGATAAAGGATTTAGACACATCTCAGTGTTTTATAGAATTACCAATTCACTTTGCAAATGTGCTTCCTGAGAACACAGGAACGAACTTTCAGGAAAACTGCACAGTATGAAACAAATGAATGGCAAAACAAAGCAGAAAACTTTGCCCAGAAGTATTTTCTGAGTCCTATCAATCCCCCACCCCTCCAAGCAATTTCCTGCACACCTCGAAGGACCATCTCCCCAAAGGTCTGGCGTGAGCAGGTGCAGCTGGTGTGCACTGAAGTCAAAGAAACACACACACTCTTTTGCTATCACAAAGTGCTGCAGCGGTTTTTGCCCTGAGGTACCTGTGCAGAGGAGCTGATCCTGGAAGTATCCCCTCCCACAGGAAGGCACACACTGCCCATTCTTCATCAGCAGGGATGTCTGGCACGAGGAGCACTCAAATCCATTGGTACAGGCTGAGCAAGTTTCATTGCAGGCTTCCAAGAGAAGGAACAGAGAAGAAAGATGTATCAGTCCCAAATGTCTTGATACAGCAAGACCCCCACCCCCGGCTCAGGTAAAATGAGATAATTTTGCCTTATTTTGGCAAAAGAGTTTGAGAATTTGCATTTTCTGGGGGGTCCCATCAGAAACCTCCTGAAGTCTCATGGTTACAACTCAGCACATGCCTGGAATGCTTTTCCAAGCAAAGCCTGGCAACCTCGTTGTAATAAACCCATAGGATCCTATAGCCACAAGCAGAGCGTGCCACGGAGAAGTGAGTCACATGAGGGGGTCTAAGGCCTTGCAGGGCTTACCTAAGCAGGTCCCCCCGTGCTGGTAGAAGCCCAGCTCACAGGTCTCCACACAGCGCCCGCTCTGCAGCAGCTTCCTCGGGTCCTGACAGGCGTCACAGTGATCAGAGGCCTGGGAGCAGCTCACACAGTCTGGGTGGCACCCACCTGGCACAGGGGAAAAACCAGCTGCAGTCTGCTTGGGGTCAGGAAGGCGCAAAACCATGCAATTCCAAACTCCAGGTGAAATTCATCACTTGTTTCTGTGGGTGGTCCAAGGTGTGTTAGTTTTGGAGGGGGATTTTTTTTATATGTAAATACGTACATGCTATGCTACATATTTTAATGCTCTATTTAATATGTGAGAAGTTATTATAGGGACTCAGATTTTCTAGGCTATTGATTAAAAGGAGAGTCATTGTCCACATGGTTTCTCAGCAGTAAAAATCCTCAGTCATCAGGAATTAACAGGTCTGAAATAATCTAAATTTGAGTTTCCTTCAGTCAAACCCCGCAGTAATTCCAGAGTGTGTCCATGCCAGCTCAGAGTACAGGTGGAACACCATCATTTCCCCCGCAGCCAAAACCTTGATGTCACAGCACCACAGAAGTACTTCCTGACCACAGGTACTTGGAGAGGTACAGAAGGGCACAATTTTTACCCTAAATAGAAAAAAATCCCCTCTGCTCCAAGCCAAAAGTTCTCAGTGAGAGGGAGTATTTGCTGCACACCTCTCAGAGGCAGCAATCAATTTTTTGCTGGCTTTATGGAAGCAGATGTGGCAGGGGCTGATGTTTTGAGCTCACAGACTGAACTGCTGCAGGCTGTATTTTACATTAGTTTCCCATCCCCTGCATTGCAAGACAGAAAAGCACAGAGGGAAAACAGCAGGTTTGGGTAAAGGAAATTGCCAGTTACCTTTTAGGACACAAAAAAGGCAAGTTTTTGCAATTTCACTTGGCTCTGTATGTCCAATGCCACGACTTCAAAGCCTGGGTTTTCCAAAAATGATACCATTATGGAATATAAATGGCCAGATTTTCAAGAGTAACCAGTAGCCAGTGGCACTTCTCGATAAGGAGGAGAACACTGTATCATCTGTCCCCTCTTGGGCAGCCTGTGCAGATGTTGTTCCCTTTCAAAAATCCAGGACAATTTGATCTGAAAAATCCAAGCCCTGTTTTCCTCACTTTTCAATTTGTAGTGCTTTGCATTTTCATTAGCAGTAAATAACAAGCTTTAAAACATGAAGATGGCAAGTGTGCCCAGGCGCTCCAGCACAATTAAACTGTGAAGCTATTTTCCTTTTACTGAGATAAAACATTAACTGGAGCACTCTGATAAAAGCCAAAAGTTATATGAATGCAACAAGAAGAGCTACCAACACAAAAAACTAGCAACCCACAGCTAAAGCCTCCCAGCTGAGAAATGTAAATCCAGGGGAATGACAATATCCTGGAGAAAAAGGAATTTATAGGCAAAATTAACATATAAGCTAAGGCTACCCTAATCTTTCCAAACAATTATTAACCGGCAGCCATTCAGCCTCAGGTGAGCTTGTGGCATAACAGTGCAAGCAGATTCTTTCTTCCTTCTACTCCCAAGAAATAATCAGGGGCCCATAAACTCCACATTAGGATTCAGAAAGGAGCAGCTGAAGAAAAAAGAAAAAGACAAACCATTTCCAAAACCCCAACCCCAAGGAGAAACTCCTTTGGCAAAAGAAAGCTGCGTTTAAACCAGGGGAAGTCAGTGGGAGCCTCTGGATGAGCCCCAAACCTCTCTAAGAACTAAAAGCAGTTAATTAGCAACTGAAAACCGGACAAGCTGAAATTCCAGGCAGGGTACTGAGGGAGTGAGGGCTGCAGGGACGCCAGAACAAGGAAGGGATTGGTACTGGACCTGTACCTGGCTGGCAGCGTGGACAGCAGTCCCCCTTCACCTCCACGGCCAGGCTGCCCGGCGGGCAGGGCGGGCAGGAGCGCTGGAAGCAGGTCACCTCCCCTTCCCGGCATTCGCAGTCCCTGCACCGCCCTTCTTCCCACAGCTCTCCGTTCTGCACGAGAAACACGGGGTGGGCATCAGGAGCCAGGGAGAGCCTTGGCACACAGTGGTTTTGCCATGCATGGAAATCTCTGGGTGAAACACCACAGGGGTGAAGACGTGGATGAAAAAGAGACAACAAGCATTTTTAAAAGTCCTCATCTCTCAGAGCAAGGAGATGTCCAAGGTTCTTAATGTTTCCTTTCTCTTTGACTTTAGAGGAAAGTTCCTTGGAAACATTAATAATGGCCTCCTGTGGCAGTAAAGATTATAATCAGTGGGATACACAGGCAGAAAGCCACACACTGCCTCAGCTCTGTAGCTTCTGCTTTACAGGATTAAAATATACGTCTTTGACTCCGTGAAATGTGTAGGAAACTCATGAGTAGGGATATTAAATATTAAAGAGAAATGATTGATTGTAGTGCACAAAGGAGAGCAAGAAAAACTAGAATTCTGCAGCAGATGCACACAAGTGTTTCTGTAAACTGCAAAAGCAATGTGCAGACAATATTAAAGCATTATTTTTCTGCTGTACTTTCAAATAACATCCTTCTCAGAACTGGAACAGAATCCCTCCAAACCTTTATGCTCAGAACTCACTATTATGTGCTCCGAAGTACCGGGATACTCACAGCTTTGGTATGTTCTTTGTAAACACAGTAACTATGACTGGAGATACATTCAGGACAGCACTTCCCATCGAAGTGAATCAGTTCTTCACCCTGGGAAGAGAAAGGTTGCAGCAATTCAAACAGAACCAACATCGCCCAAAACACTGTGGAATGCAGAGGCAGAACAGCTCTTGCCCTGGAATGCAATCTCTAATATCTAATTTCACCTTATCTTCTTTCTATCCCACTTCATCTCTGTAGGCATAGCTTGAAAAATGTGCTCGGTGAATATTGCAGCTGCAGAACAAACCCCAGAAAAGGCCACGGAATTCAATAATAAAGCCATTACTTCATCCCTAAATCCCGCAGAGAAAGATCCCCCCCACCTCCTTTTACTGCAGATCACCAGGATTTTACTGGACCACTGTCAAGATTTCAATGCATAGGATCTTACCTTCATTTTCAATGTTCTACTTTTTCTCCCCCAAGAGAATTTCAAAGCACATGCTCTATTTATCCCAGATGGAAAAAGCCTGTTCTTTGTCACAACTCCACGGATTCCACTTAAATAACTTCAGTTTGAAGATAAGAATTTAGCAGCAGGAGAAAGGAATAAAGTGCCCCAATTCACCACAACTCTTTGTGCCCAAGTGGAAGCTGCATTATTTAGAAAAGAGGGAAACTCTGTCCCTAGGGAACCGGGACACAGCTCGAAAGAAACAGCTTCAATTTCCAAGATTACCAAATAACTTTTTTTGATTCATGCCAACTGGGAGGCTGGCCCGGTAGGAACAATTTTCCAGGACAATTTTCACTGTGCCACACTGGCACACTCAATTTTTGTGTGGGAATTAGGTTCATCAAGGGAGAACACCTAAGCCAGGCCACACTCTGGCCCCTCCAGTGCATTCCTGAGGAGCGGAAGAGAGGAGATACTGTCTGGTTGTTAGTCACCGAGGACCACACACAGCCTAAACCTCTCTCTGCTGCTTTTACACGTTTCTGCTCTTCAATCATTGCTCCAGAACACCCTTGGCAGTGGTTGGATCTCATGTCACTCCTCTGAACTGTAAACTCTCCCACCCCCATCCCTGCCCACATCCCCACCCACATCCATAAGCACACAGTATAGGAAAACTGAGAGCAACTATCCATGGAACAACCACGCTGCTCTGCCAACACTCAGAAAAGGGAGAGGTTATGGGAGGTAACTTGTGGCTTTGCTGCACAGAGATTCATCATCTTCCAGGTTGAGAGCACGTATTCCTGGCTCCTAACCTGCTGCAAATGGCTTTTTGAGGATTAGGTCAGAATCAGTGTGCACACTTTGCTGGACACGTTTGTTTGAAAGGGTTTGGAGCTAAATCTCTCCCATACCCTCCTTTCATGTCAAGCTGTCCAGGATTTGCAGTTCATATCTGTGGCCTCATTACACTTCCAATAGGATGATGTGACCAGAAAACTAATGGTGCCCTGATGAAGAGAAGAATCCAAACACTCCTGGCTTCACACACCGGCTCTGATTTATTGAGGCAGGTGCCTGAAAAAACAGACCTGCAACTCCAGAAGGAAAAAAACAAAGGAAGAAGAAGAAAGCATGGCATTTGCTTTCTAAGGAAATATTTTCTTGTAATTAATTAATGCACACCTTGTACTACTGAGGTAAACTGAACATAACCTGAGGAGTTTTGAACCCTACACGTTAACATCTCCAGCTATTGTTCTGGAAAATATCCCTGGCTTTCCTGAATAATGGGGGTTTTTTGTCAGTACCCAAGATGTGAGCATGAATATTAACTAACCCTCCCCACCGAGCCATGACAGCACGCCATCATCATTAGTGTAAATGATCCAATTTACAGCCAGGAGCACGCAGGAGCCTCACTCAAACAGCTGCAAGTGCACACAAGATTTTATGCCAACCATGACTTCTTACCCAGCAAAATCCCTCCATGCAGTCTGAGGTCAGGGGATCAGCAGCAGGGATGACTTTGGGCCCCAGACTCTGCATTTTGGCTGTTTCAAAGGCAATGGATTCGGTTGGAAGGGACCCTAAAGATCATTCACTTCCACCCCCCTGCCGTGGGCAGGGACACCTTCCACTATCCCAGGCTGCTCCAACCTGGCCTTGGACACTTCCAGGGATGGGGCAGCCACAGCTTCTCTGGGCAACCTGTGCCAGGGCCTCACAGGGAAGGATTTATTCCTAGTATCCAATCTAAACCTATGGTCAGTTTGAAGCCATTCTGCCTTGTCCTGTCACTAAGTGTCCTTGTAAATAGTCTCTCTCCATCTTCTTTGTGGGCTTCCATGAGGTACTGGGAGGCCACAACCGGTCACCCCAGAGCCTTCTCTTCCCCAGGCTGAACAATCCCAATTCTCTCAGATTTTGCAGAGACCAACCGCAAAAAAAAAGGCAATTCAAAACTTATCTGTCCGTGTGTGGGTGAAGCATTCAACCCTGTCTAATGCATTTTACACATCCACTGCAGAGCAAATACAACCTGGCTGGGGGAACATGAGATTTGGAGTAAACAGCACTGGGGATAAAATACCTTTCCAGCTTCACTCCCATACCAAGAATGGCATGGGGGAAAAAAAGGAGAAAAGTAGAACATCGATTTCCATATCCAAATACCTCACTGAGGGCCACTGTAGCATACAGAATGAAGAGGTAAAAGGAACATTTCTTAAGCTTTTAACTGTCTCTGACCTGTACGTTTCTCCCCATGTTCAGCTCCTGGGAAAGGCACTGAATGCTCTGGGTGTTCTGACCCTCCACTACAGCACAAGCACAGCAGGGAATCCAAGTGAAGTTTCTCCCTGATTCACACTGCTCTGCTTCACAGTGCAAGCCCACTGTGCAAAGCCGCGTGGAAAACCCCAAGTGTGCTCTGCTTCCCTGGGAAACGTTTGCAAGGCAGCTGCACTAAACAAGCCCTTGAGAGAAGGGCTGGTTGCCGGAGAGCCTCAAACCGAGAATAAAGAAAAAGGGAGGG
>VZRE01013879.1:62097-97137 GCA_013396775.1 Cephalopterus ornatus
GGGGGAAAAACCTCTCCTAAGACTTGACAGACACACCTGGGGAGAAGAAACGCCCTTCTCACCTTGGCACACTCCACTCTGGCACACTCGGCTCCCCGGCAGGCGACCTGCCCGTCCTCGCACACGCAGAAGTCGCAGCGGCTGCCGTTCCACATGTCCCCGTGGTACCTGAGGGTGCCACCGTCCAAGCAGCTCCCCCGGGAGGACACACACTCCTCGCAGCACTTCCCAGGACGCTGCACTCTGCTCTGCCCCTGCGGAACAGCAGCAGGCAGTGAGCAGGAGCGGCTGAACCCCTGGGCACAAGCACACACCCGGGGTGTGCAGCCAAGGGGTGGGAGGCGGGGGAGCTGTCACTACCTTCTCACAGCTAACAGGGCCACAGGTCTCCCTCACACACCTCACTTCCCTGCTGTGACATGCACACGTGGTGCAGGCATTTTTTTTCCATTGTTCCCCATGCTGTTGAAAAAAAAGAACACGGGGAGAACTGTTAAACACTCTTGGAAAATAGTCAAATTACTTCCGGTAACCTGCTTATGATGTCTCCTTCTGTATGTCTGTATCAGATAACAAACTTTGCTTTAAAAATGCTTATCTCTGTATCATCAGCAAACAGGAAGAAGAGGGATGAGGTCCAGAGGACATTGCGGTGTGGATTTCTCATTAGTTGCCAACTAGTGGCACTGGGGAGGCCTTAACTGCTGCTATTAGCCAAAAATAATCTTTAACAGAAAATCCCACATACATACACTCATTAAATAATGCATTAAATTAATTCCAGATGATACAATGAAAGCTATAAATACTTTCGACCACTGGTGCATTTTGCTTTCCTCGTTCAAAAACTGTGGAAAGCAAGTGCCTCGTGTGCTTCATCTTGCAAAATTCCTTTCTGCTGGCCAGCAAATTCCTATCTAGTCCTGATTTCTGTCAACCCTCCTGGCTTTCCAGGAAGGAAAAAGGCAATAGTTGTACTATCAGTGCTGGCAGAAAGTCAGATGTCAAGGCGCAGGGAAAGAGAGATGTGCCAAAAACTGTAAGCAACTGCCTTTTGGTGTGGTTTGTCACAGGTCACCTGGAACGCTCTTCCCGACACGGAGCAGGGCTTTGGAGCACATTCTGGGCAGCACTTTCCAGGAGACAGAACCACAACTTCATCCTAAAGAGAAAAGCAGAAACAAGGAAAATAAGAGCATGAACAGTTAACGTGGGGGTCACCATCAGTGCTTGGAGTTCCAGGCATTCAGTGTCCATGGAATAACCCACTGTCACTCCAGGCTTCCCTTTGGCCCCAAAAGCAGCGTGAGATCCATGCAGAAGGCTTGAAGGATCTGTCCCTCATCTCCTTTTCTGGGCTTATTTGGATGGCAACTGAACACACAGACAGATGCAGATTAAGACACCCACACAAGATAAAGTGCTTATACTCAGGCATACAAATATACTGAGGGAAAAATATACGTAAAGCTATGCAGGGAAGCACAATAAAGCAGGAGATGGATGAGAGGAGTTTTTTCCTGGTGTTGCCACATTTTGAGGTTTTGACTGCGTGATTTACACCCATCACCTCTCAGGCATCTGCACTGTTTTAGTTAAACCCATCCATACTGCCTGTACAGGTGTTAAATTATGCTTAAAGACCGGAATTTCACAATTTTAACTTTTTTAATGACTGATTTAAATCATGCTGAGGTAGACTGGCACAATATATAATATGCAGGCCTCAACTCCATCCAGCCAAAATGTGTCTGTAACTCCACTGCTACAAATCCACGTACACCCAACAATTTGGAATAGCACTGCTCACCAGCACCTCCCTCCAGCCACATCAAGACGACTGGAACACTGACTGGTGGACTGGAGTTAGTGTGGAAATGCCAAGCATTATCATTTCATCTTTGTTAGCCAAATCCTTGGCTTTCAAAAGAAAGAGTGGAAGACTGTGTACAGAAGTTATCAAGGACAGATTTCTCAGCAGAGTTAAAAGAACTCTGTCGTGGATTTTCGTGAGATATGTGGTGGGACACTCACTGCAATAGGAATTTTTGGGGTTCCTCTCCCTCAGAGCCTAAGGGAGAGCACGGTTTTCTGAAAGATGGAAGTTTAATCCTGGGAGAATTTATGTCCTGGCTTTTGACAGGGAGGGGAGAATGAAGGAAGGGACAGAGATAAAGGCACGTGCAAGAAAATATTAGGTGTGACTGAGATCAGAACAGGCTCCTTGCACATCTTGCTTAATGTCCCTTCCACTGGGAAATGCCCTTGGTAGGAAATATCTGGAACAACACCAGAACTGGCTTTCTGCTGCATTAACTTGGATGTTCTCAGCCAGCTCCTCTCCCAAAACACACCAGAGCAACAACAGAGTCGATCCTGTTCCCACAAATTAAATCTCAATGATTGGCTAATTAAACATTACTGCAATGGCACAGCAGGCAACACCAGTCCACTTGGAGCAGGGAAAGGAGGAATCTAAAGCAGGCATGAATTTGTTTTAATGCAGACTGCTTAGCAAATGAATACTAATGGAGTATCTCAGGACAAAGCAAAACACAATTAGCATGCACACAAACAGGTGGGCTTTCCTTCTGTCCAAAAAAAAAAAAAGTGTTCATTTCCCAAACATCTGGCCCAGTAACAGAAATCTGGGAAAGACTTCACTGCCACTGATCAAATATCCCTTTTCCAAATCGCCCACTTGTCACCCAGAAGCTGTGCATGGAAAAGGAGGGTGCTGAGGGGTGTCCCCAAAGGCTGGTGGGTCCTGACCTGGCTGCACAGCAGGGGCTGGCAGGCAGCTGTGGAGCACTGAGTTGTGCCATCCCTGCAGACACATCTGGAGCAGTGGCCCAGGCGCCAGCCCTCCCCGTCCTGGAACATGCGGCCATCAAAGGAACAAGGCTCTAAGAGACAGGAAAACAAGGGGACATTTTCTTTTCCAAAGCCCTTTAATCCCTTTCCATCACCTGCAATTAAAACATAAATTCTGGTTTGTCAAAGCAGGCAAAGACAGTAACAATTCCACCAGTTTCCAAGGGCTTTAGACTTGTGAGTTAAATGCTCTGGGTGCACTTCTCCCACTGGACTTCCATGAAAAAAGGTATCCAATACCTCTAGCACTTTTGGATCTTGCAGTCCAAGTGCACAGGAAATACCTGCATCTTTTTTCCTAGGTCTTTTTAATCTCCAAAATAAGGACATATTAGACGTATCTGCTCATTGCTTAAAGCTTATTCCCTCCTATGGGTGAAGCCGTTGAAAATGTGAATACGGCAGCAGGACAGAAAGGGAATTAAGAGACACGTCGGTGTCTTCCTAGTAAAACTGAAAAAGAATAGAAAAGCTTTCTAGATTTGGGCCTAAAAGAGTGTTTCCAGCTGGGATCAGTGGAGCCATTCCCACGCAGTACTCACCGCCACGGCCCACGCATTTGGGACAGCAGGACCCCGGGGGTGTGTCCTGCAGCTCCCCTGCTCCACAGGTAAGGGCTGGGCAGGTCCTGGGGGCACAGCTCACCTTCCCCTGGGCACAGGAGCACTGGGCACATCCTGAGCTGGCCCACTGCGTGCCATGCTGCAGCACAGGAAACACAGTGAGACCTGGAAATAGATCTTCCCTCCCTTGCCAAGCCCCCCTAAATCAGCTTTAACCTCCCAGTGAAACTCCCAGGCTGCCAGACGCAGACCCTCTCCACTACAGCTTCTGTAGGGCAAACTCTAAATTTAGAGACCTGTTTTCTTCAGAGAAATATTTAATACAGGCCCCAACACGCACCTGACCACAAGGTGGGCAGGTGAACACCCCCCACCCCACGTACCTAACACACTGCACTGTGAGTCAGATCTAATTAGATTTGCTTACTCAGTACTGCACCAACAAAAACCTCTGCCCTGAGGCATGGGGAAGAAAATCTGGCCCCAAGAAGAAACAAGCTGGTGTGTTGCAACACTTTCCAACAAAGAGGGAATGTTAATTTCTACAAAAGATGCAGTACTGAATTGGACAGGGAGTGAACAAGCACCTTCCAGACAGAGGATACATATTTTCCTCACTAGGGCCAGTGTTGCCAGCTGGATGCTGGCAGAATGAAGGTCAGGTCCTGAGGCATGACACTGGCTGGCTGAGAACAGGAGAAAGTTCTTCCTTCAGGAAATCTGTGCTGCCCATCGGGATGAGACTTCGCACTGGCAGAAAGTTGCTTTATGACCAGGTGACAGGGAAATAGGACTGCAGGCACCAGTATGCCCACATTCTCATGAGGATGCCAACCCAAAGAATGGGCTCACACGGAGCCAAAGACAAAAGCAGGAGGGCACAGGAAAGTGCAGCAACAGCACAAACAAGAAGAATTAAAATGCAATATGATATAACACAGTATCACCCAAACCACAGGCACAAAGAAATACGAGAAGAGGATGGATGTGCTACCCCTCCATTCCAGTTTTTGTCTGGCTTGTAACAGATTCATGCTGGTCATGCCTCACACTGAAACAGAGGGTTACAACATCCATCGCAGCTGCAGAGTGTACAGTCCAGATATGCAAATGTGCCTGGGAATTTTAGTATGCTTCTTGAGATTTGGGCCTGACTTGCCTCTTGTCTAACAGAGAAGGCTGTAACAGACCAGAGGTAGGACTTGGGTTCGCTGTTCACCCATTTTTCTACATTTGCCTGATGCTTGACACGATTCACTAACTGCTACCCATGAATCTTTATTTTTTCCTTATCTGCAGACACTTACTCTGATTGTTTTGGCCTTTCAGCCCCCTCTGGGTGAAACCATAACCCAGAACCTGCCTCTTGAATAATTCAGGACTACAAAACACAGAGCCCAGGTTGCACAACCGCAATCAATCTCTAGAGCATAGATGGCTGCTCAGAGAAAAGCCTTCTTTTAGGACAGCTCATACCTCACATTCACTGGGCTCTGGTCCCCCCTGAATGCTACTGTATTGCCTCAGTCACCCACAGAAACAGCAAAGGGAAGGAACAAGGGGGAAAATTTCTCCCCTTGAGCCACACAGGACACACGATCGCTCAGCGACATGTCCCTTTCTGCAAACGCTGCTGACCAAACTCCGGCTAAATTCCATTATCTGATAGTGACCCTATCCTTCCCCTGCTCAGCATCCTTCACTGACTGGACCCAACAGAGCCAAACACAGGTAAGGACTGTCCCCGCTGAGGAACCAGGACGGAGCACTCACGCTGTGGATCTGTCCTTCATGCGGGCAAAATCCTTCGGCTCGGGAGGCACACTCGGGGCAGCACTTGTTGGAGGCTATTAGGAGCACTTCTCCCTGAAAAGACACAAGATCCAACAAACATTTGACATCAAGTAGAGACTTTATCACGAAAGTAAAGCAAACTGTGATCTTGCCCTGGAGAATGTGGTCTTGGTTGCTGGCTTGCTTTGGCTCACGCCACTAAACTAATGTTTGTTGATTTTCCACCCACCGAAAACATCCTGTAGACACAGCAGTAGGTTTCACACACAAATGTTTAGGTCGCTGAGGCTGCCCGGGTTTGTTTATGCCTTGTTGCTGTAACAAGATCAGCAATGTTTGCAAAAATCTTAAATAAATAAACAGGGGAGAAATAAACCATGGAGAAGGGTGGTGATTTCTGACCTGGCTCAGCAGTGGGTGGTTTAGCCTTGAGGAATGACCAGCTTTTTTTCTTCTGAGATCCCTGGTGATCCTTCTTTTCAATGTTTAAGTGATCAGATGTTTATGCAACACTTAAGCTGTTTGTCTTGCAGATTGTCCATGTCAAGGAGTCACACAGATCCGTTTCTCACTATAAATCTATTTCCCTTTATAAGCTTTAAAGTTGCCACCTTTTCATTTATCTAATTTTTATCATCTTGTCCAGCACATTCATTATTAGGTGTGCTGCACTCTTTTAATTTCTCTCCTCTTTGGCAAAAAAATTCCTAATATTTCAGTCCTGCTTTAATCAATACACAGTGACCATAACAGGGAAAACTGGTAAGAATCAAAATTATTTCCTCATTAGTGCTGTCATACTGGAAAACATTTTAACCTGCTTCACAAAGCCACATAATTATACTGGCAGTGCTTCTTTAAAACTCTCATTTTTGTTGTCATTTATGCATCCTGCTCCAGTAATCCAGATGTTACTGCAAGACTGATTCCACGGCCAATTAATGAAGGCCCAGACAAAGACAACCAGGAGACAACGAAAGCTCAACAAGCATCACGAGGAAGAAGAAGCTGCAAGACAGACAATCTCAGCTCTGTTGTTGCTCAGCAGAGTGGAAAGTGTCCATCTGCATCTTTGAGGGAGCCCCAGCTCCACCTTCAAACGAAGGGGGACTGGAAGCTGGGCTCCTGCTGGGAGGTTTGAACCCAATTCAGGGGCTTCCTTTGGGATCAAGCTGCTCCAACACCAGGCCTCTGGCTGGACCGTGGCGAAGGAGACAAAGGCTTCCCACACCACGTGTTTCTTGCACCGATGAGGAGTGAAAGGGCACAGAGCCTGTGCCTGACCCTGGGCAGCCACACACACTCGTTGCAGTCCTCCCTTACCTTCTGGAAGTCACACCGAGGGGGTTTGCACACCGTGGGCTCACAGGTGACAACACTGCTCCGGCAGAGGCAGTCCTGGCAGGAATCCGGCTTCCACACCGTGTTATTCTGCAAACAGGCAAAAGCTGGAAGTGAGACCCACAGAGCACAAGGCCTGGGCCGTTTTATACAACAGTAAATGGCTCAAATGGCTCGATACAAACAGAGTGGAAACTCGTCAGGCCCAACCTTGGCACCGTTCACTCCACAACCTCAAACACGCAGCTGAAAGACAAGGCCACACCCGGTAAATAATCAGCTCCGAGGGCAAGAGAGTCCATAGTACACAACCTCCTCCAGGTGATTGGAGCATCTCTGGGAAACTTCTCTGTAATCAAGTTCAGACTGTCCAGGCTGTGGCTCCTGGATGGACACAGGTTGTGCTGAGGCAGAGGAGCCTGCTGGCTGGACGGGCACATGGCCAGGGATGAACAGGCCCTACCAGGGCACATGAATTCCAAAGCACCCTCAAGGACACTGGGGCCAAGCAGACAGTCCAACAGATGTGGAGATAGCTGTCACCACCACTTGATCAGTGCACCCAGCTGGAACACCCACAGCTAATTCACAAGGGTTTTCACCACCCATGCCTGACCCCTGCCCATTCCCTCCATGCTGAGGTCATGATCCCACGCTGCCATCAAAAGGAAAGGGGAAGAGGAAGATCAGTTTCTCATCCGAAAAACTCTTTTCCATCAGACAATCCCTGTGTGCACACTGGGCTAAACTCACAGCACACTGACAGCCCCTATTCGAGCCACTGAGCCTCACTTTTAATGGATTTGCACGTAGACCAGACATTGCTACTCGTTTCCATGATGTAGTGATTTACTCCAGTAAGTCAATTTACTCACAGTGTAAAGCATGACTTAGGCAAATTAAGACATGGAAAGATGATTAACAGTTGACTACTGCGAGCACTTTTAGAGCCAACCACTAAAACTGTTAAGCATGATGATAAAATACTGAAATGTGCCTTAAAGGCCCATTAGGGTTCTTAATGAGAGAAAAAAATCCTAAAAAACCTGGCCGCTTGCTCAGGCACTTCCTCAGAAGCTGTCAGGTGCTGGGTCAAGAGCATAAGTCTGCAAACAGTGGGGTGCCTGGAAATATTGCTCAGAAATCCTTGTGTCTCTTCTCTGCTTTACAAAAGCATTTCTTTCCTATCAAGCTGTGCTCCTCTCCCATGGTCATGCACAGGTTACAAACACTCTGGCAGCATCAGAAATTCGGGGGGATTCCCTGTGCAGGGAACGATGGCGGCAACGCTGACCTTAGACAGGGTCCAGCCCTTTGGGACAGGACACCAACAGGACACAGAGGGATGGTAATTCCTACTCCGGAACACAGCTGGTTCTCCTCTTTGCTTACACAGGGCTGTAGAACAGAAACCTCTGCCAGCAGATTTATGGTGCAGTTAGAGAAGAAATTAAGGTTAAGTTATGTGTGTGCCAAGCTTTAGCTAAAACACACACCGGAGTTAACTCATCCTGCTGGCTTTAGCAGCAGCCTGTGTTTTAAAACTGGCAGCTCCCTGCAGGGAAACCAGGAGTGGGAAGGGAAAGGGCAGATTTAGTGCCTCATCTCTTGGCTCTCCTAAACCTTCACCCGTGGCCTGCCTCACTTATGAAAAAATAAAACCCAAAGTAATTTCCACAGTGGGATAACAGCCAAAGGACTCACCCGGCACAAGGTGAGCACAGAGCCATCCTTACCCACATTTTGAGAGTTAAATGCTGGGGGTTTCTGGTAAGAAAACCCTCTCTTTGGTCTTCTCCCTGCGGGGTCAGATCACCTGCTTCTAAATCCACGCAGGAGTCCCTTGGAAGCATCTGCTCACGTCAGTGAATTCCCTTTTCCAGGTACCAGATCAAAACTGACACTCCTCTGCAGAGTTTTAAAAATTCAGAATCTAGTTAATAGTCAGGAAACTACTACCTGATTTTTTGGGATATGAGAGTCTCCCACAGAGTTCACGGGTCTCAGTGCCCAGGTTTCTGGACAGCTCAACATTTAACCTTAAGATTCCTTGCAACAGACCTAAACTCCAGTTTGGAAAGTCTGCATCCCACCCACCTGTCCTGCACGTTGTGAGGCTGTGTTAGTCCTCACCCAGCACTTACAAGGATGCTATAAAGCTCCCAGGTAAGACTGTTTTAAACATCAAGCAAGACTTTACAGTAGACACTTAAAAGAACTGATGGGAATCCACCTGGCATCTTCTCCAAGGCCCTGTACCCCTCAGTGGACAAATTATCTGCTGCCATTTAAGCCCTGAATTCTGATCCTGTTGAAAGTGTATTTTTACCAATAACAATTTAAGGGGCTTTTTCCTTACAAGTACTAATATAATTAACAGTATAAATAATGAAATACTGTGCACTTTGAAGACAGCAAGCACTCCTTAAGAGCCAAGTAGTGCCATTATAATTTATTAATTCTTTGGATTTCCCCTACATCAAAAGAAGAAACGAGATACCCAATTCAGCTGAATATTAAAACACCAAAATGACAATTTAGAAAAAGGCAGGAGAGCTGCACATTAAGAAAATAACATGAAAAGGAGGCAAGAGCACAACCAGCAGTAAAAGCATAGGAGAGTTGAAGCAAAGAACGAGCCAAAGAGACGTGGCATGGAGGGAGCCCAGAGCAGCTGTGAGAGCTCGTGTTTGGCTGCTGTCACACTGTCATATGAACCAGGGCACACAAACACCTAAATCTTCACTGGCCCTCAAAACTTCAGACAGCTGCACCTGTTCCTCCTCTACCTCAGCAAAAAAAAAAAAAAAGCAACCCACCCAACAAATCAAAAATAATCAGAGTCTGCTATGAATATGCAAAACGCCTCAGTAATTTAATCAGATGCTGCTTAACGTGGGGTCTCACCGGGGCAGATAACAGTCTATGTGCTATTGTGGTGCGGTGACCGGGGAAATTGGAAGCATGCAACAGCTGCTTTGTGTCCCCTTTCCAGCTCCCTGAAAATATCCAGCCAGTCCCTAAAATGTCTCTGGGTGCTGGGAGACATCACGTGAGCCAGGAGTGAAGCTGCAAATCTTTGCTGTCATGCCAAAAACAAGGTGGCGGTTGCTGCTCATCATGTACCCCACTAATTCCCTTCCCTGCCTTGAGGAGAGACACCAGTAAAACTCACAGCTCAACAAAGACAAGGAGCTGCTGGAGAGGGTCCAGCGGAGGCCACAAAGATGATGAGGGGTCTGGAGCATCTGTCCTGTGAGGAGAGACTGCAGGAGCTGCGTCTGGTTAGTCGGAAGAGAAGATTGAGAGGGGATCTCATCAATCCACACAAATACCTCCAAGAGGATGGTGCCAGGCTGCCTGGTGGTGCCCAGAGACAGGATGAGAAGCAGTGGCCATAAACTAAAACACAGGAAATTCCACCTCAACATGAGGAAGATCTTCTTTCCATGAGGGTGGCAGAGCACAGGAACAGCTGCCCAGGGTGGGTGTGGAGTCTCCCTCTCTGGAAACATTTCAAACTCACCTGGATGCGCCCCTGTGTCACCTGCTCCCGTGTCTTGGCAGGGAGTTGGACCAGGTCATTCCAGAGCTCCCTTCCAAGCCCAGCTATTTTGGGATTCTGTGATTAACTCTCCAAGGGGCCGCTCTGGTGTGTGAGAGTGGCTCTGGGGACAGGGGAGGCCCCAAGACAGCACCGGGTTGGACTTGACCTCCCAAGTCATCCTGTGCCCAAGAAAATGGAGAGAAGGCAGGGATGGGGTGTGAGGGAAGGCAGGGATTGGGTGCCCTGGAGGCTGAATTCCAGGCTGCTTTGTCGAAATGGCAGGCAGAGTCCCGAGCAATTACACTTTTGGTAACAATTCCCAGCATCACCCAGCGGCTGCCAAGCGAGGAGCCTTGGCAGTGCCACAGCAGCCGCTCGCGTTTCTCATTTCCACTTCAATTACCTGACAATACCAGGCAATTGGCAGGGTAATCCCGAACCAGAGGGAAGCTCGGAGAGCGCTCACGGTCTGTGGGGATACACATTAGTGGAGCAATGAAGAGGTGAAAGCAATTCAGAGACACATAAAGGGCTCCTCCTGTCCGTTCGGGTTAGGGTTGGATGTTTTATTTCTGGCAATGGGGAGCTGTTCCCCGGCCGAGTATGTCTGAAGATCGGATTTTTGCTAGCATATAATAGGAACTCCTTGACAATGGGCTTTTAATGGGCTTATTCCAGCAGGCCCCAAGCAGAACAACATTGGAATGACTGAGGCTCACAAATGAGAAATTCAGCTCCTCTCAGTGGAAACAGTTTTAGCCCCACACTCCTAGGAGAGAACAGAGCAGCTCAGGCAGAGCGAAGGCCTTGATTAACAACAACCCAGGGACATGAACAGGGACTGGGAGCTGGTTTTCTCCTTCTTCCAACCAAGGAATTAAAAAGTTACACAAATTAAAACAAGGCACTGTTTTCATGGTTCACTACGCCGCTGCTTTCCTACATTTTATAATTGTCAAGTCCTTCACCAGTTGTACCAGCCTTGTAAAAATCAACAGTGTAAAAATAACATTCCCCAGTGGTCCTAGGCTACTGCAGGGATGGGAAGACTGTGATATTGCAAGCTATTCTTCAAATACTTAGGTGCTGATGTAAACTTTATCCTATCTCACACAGACACAAAAGCAGTCACTAGGAAAGGGCCCAAAAGAATCAAATGCACCGAACAAACAGGGTAGAGGGATTAAAACTGTGTTATAAAATCATTGGTTCTAATCAGGAATTAAATCAGCCCACAGGAGTCTTTGTTAAAACCAATAGGTCAATTTTGGGGAGCAGCAGTGCTCCTTTAGAAAGGTTAATGCCTTTTGGTTGGCACAGAGCAGCAGTTCTCCTTAGCATCCAGAAAAAAACACTTTGTGGCCCTCCTGCTGGCTTTTTCCCCCTTTACTCAAGTATTTCCTAACATTCCACGTGGCAGAATTCAAATATCTCCCCAAAAATGGCTTCTGAATGGATATCAAACCCTGAATGGGTATCAAACTCTTATCGCATTTCTAACAAAAAACCCCCATGAGACCACGAAAATCATTGGAGCTCAGCCAGCTGAGTCAGCAGGGAAAGGGAATACCCTTCAGGACCAGCCACAAGCCCTCAGAAACACTGCACTGGGTGAAACCTAACTTCAATTCTACTTCTTGAAGGCAGCAATCCACTCTAGAGCAATTTTGCAAGCCACTTCAGCAAATATACAGGTATCTCCAATTCCAGGTTGGATATTTCAGAAGATATCCTTTCAAAGCAAGGAACTACACACCCCAAATCCTACTATTATCACCGTGGATCCAAGAACAGTAATCTCCCATGCAGCTCCCAGGAAATACAACCCTTTGTGTCCTTATCTTCCATCTCAGCTCCCTGCGCAGCAGATTAATAAACTGGTTCTCCCTTTCCTTAAAAAGGGAGAGGGGATCCCTGCACAGTCATTAATCTTGGTGCACAAAGACTACATTACTGACCAGAAATGATGAGGGAAAGCCTGCAGAACAAGGAATTTTGCAGACTGCCTTCATTTCCTCTGTTTCAAGAGCCTCTGGTTTCCAATACAAAGGCAGGGAGATGTCAGGAGTTGCTCTGAAAAGCACCCCGATCCATACTTTGCCCACCTCTCCAATTTGCTCCCTTGGCTACAGATTTTCTCCTCTTCAAAAACCGATTTTACAAAATCCGAGCGTCCAGAAGAGAAGCAAGCTGAGGGACAGAGATTACCATAACCTCTGCAGCTCCTGCTCTTGAATCTTTCTCTCCCACCCCCTTCTCAGTACTTAACATCTTGCTCTGAATAAATCTCCGGTAAAAGCTCGGAAACAGTTTATATGGCAAGCCCGTAATGGGGACTGGAGAAGGAAGGGTAAGTGAGAGCACACGCATAAGCGCTTATTTAGACTCCTGAAAACAGACTGGGTGCTTCTTAAATCTCTCCAATGCTCACCGTTTAAAAAGGGACAGTTTTATACCGAAGCACTTGGCTCCTTCACTCCATCTACACAAAGCTGCTCCATGAAATATTTAGCAGAGGCAAAGCATATGCACCCCTTAAGTTGTGGCTGAGGAAGCAAACGCCTCTTCCCTCCAGTCCCTCAGGCAGCAAGAATGGGTCGAATGTTCTCAATGATAACACCTGAGGATGTGCTTTTGTTAACCATTTTAATTCTGCTTCCTTAAAAAGCTTCACTGAGTTTTTCAAAGCACATCTCTGGGGTGTATAAAGCCTCAGGCATCAGTGTCTTCGCTCACCCCAGCGGCAGGAGGAACACAGAGCTTTCCTCATATCCCTCTCCATGCTGCTGTGGATATTTGCCAAGCTGGAGTTTGCTCGCTGACATGGTGTGAGCTAATTCCTGTCATGCTGCTTCACGCTTGGTTAGAAATAATTGCTGCCTCATTACAAATTTAATAATCACGCCGTGATACAGTGGAACTCTTCCCTACAATCTCCTTTTTCTTCTCGGGGAAGGTAGGAAACAGATTGACTGTTACACAGCCCAGGTATTTTTAATTAATTTTTTTCCCCTCAAAGAAGGAAATCCCATTTTTTTCCCAAGATTTTGCTCAGGTAGTTTGTACAGGGCTTAAGAAACACCTCACACTGCTTTTAACGCTGGGTTCCAGCAGGATCCTGATAATAAGGCTTTTAGTTTTCCTTCATCCGCATCTACTTTGAGGAAGTCTGGGAAGAATCCCACACTTGGGGGCTGCCTGTACCCTGAATGACTCCCAGCTTCCCTGCAGAATGAAGAGGTTTAGGAAAAATTAAATACTCTTGAGGGAAGTGTCCTCTCTACCGGATGGGAAAGGAATAAAAAGTCCAGGATGGGCAGGGAGGAGAGGTTCCCCCATTTTCTAGGAGCGCTGCAGCAAAGCACCAAGGAACATTCCCAGAACTACAAGTACTTTCGAGCAGCTCATATCACAAGCCTTTGTTCCAGTGCAACCATCTCTCCCGAAGATCTTGGGAGATGGCAATTCCCATCAGCAGGGCCTTGGTGCTTCTAATATTTTCACGTTTCTCTACTGGTTACTCCCCATGCTTTTAAAATCATCAGCATGTAAATTAAATAAAGCTCAACCTGATAACAAAAAAGGGAGGGGATTTAGAAAAATATTCTATTGTATTTTTCCTTTCCCTCCTTTCCCTTTTTTTTTTCCTCTCTCCAATAAAGAAAAAAGCTGAGCTGGGAGATGCAAGACTACTGAATCCACTTTCCTGCACTGCTCTTTCTCTCCTTGGCACTGGCACACTTCCCAGAGCTCTACACACAACAGTGGATGGATGGATGGATGGGTTTTCCAAACACCTGCATCCATCATTTGATTTGACCTCCAGAGGCCACATTCTTCCCTGCACCTTTGGTTACTTTTATCTTAAAAAGAACGAAGGAAAGTGATGTGGATCACCGGAGAGAAGCTGCCAGCCAGGGTCCTCCCTTTCCTGCCTGCAGGGAGACAACTGTGACTCCCTGGTTCAGGAGCACCTGGATGAGCCCCTGCACCAACCCAGAAGAGAGTACATCCCAAATCACAGCCTTGTGCCTAGTGTTTCCTGCTCAGGACCATGGGGAATGTTGTTTCAGGCTCGGGAAAGAAACTGCCACAATGTGCGGTCCTGGTGAGACGGCCTGTTTTTCAGCAGCTTGGCAAAAACCCAGTGGGAATTGCAGCCATCCAGCATCCTCCTCTCCAAACATGCACCAGGGAGCTTCAGAGCGAGGAGAGACTCTTAAAAACACAGAGGAAAGCAAACCTGGAACTCTTTGTAGCACAGCCCACAAAAAATTCTCCAGCTCCCCCCCACCTTCAAGGCCGATGAAAGATGCCTGATGAAAGCCTGGAGAAAGCCAGGGCTCTCCCTGCAAAACACTGCTCCAGGGAAATCCCATATTGCCCAGCCCACACGGGCTGAGATATTAAGACAGCCAAGACACAACTGTTCTTGGAAAGGAGGAAGTACCAAGGGATAAAAAAATTGCTTCTTATCACCTTATTAATCTGCAGAGCTTTCCCAACCCCTGACGAGGAACAGGAGGAGGCAGAATTCCGGAGCCCAGCTCAGAGCAACACTTGGTTGAAGACAAGCCAATACATGGAGTTTTTTGCCTACCTTTCCCTGTATGATTAACCTGGGCACCACTCCCTGTCTGCAGACAGGATACACCAAGACTGATGTGCCCACGAGCTACACGCACAAGTTGTATCGTGTCCCACCCCTCCCCATCCCACAATTTTCACTGGAAAAAGAGAGGTTTGGTAAACAAGAGACTCTTCTCTGGGAAGAGGATTATCTACCCCAGTAAAACTTTTGTAGCAGGCAGAAGTTATTTCTAAATGCTTTAAACAGAGGGCAGGGAAGCATCCTTCATATCTTCCTGTCACTTCTCCCTTCTTCTCTCTCCTATTTTTCCATTTCTTATTGCCATCATGCATTAAAATCTTAATATTCAGCCTACTCGACATCATTTACCTTTTCCCACTTGGTTTGGGCTCTGCTACTTGCTGCCACTTTTCCAAACTTTACCAGCTTTGGGAAGTCACACTATGACAAAAGGAAAATCCAGGTTTTGCCATTGTGATGCCACCCCATTATTGGAATCTCTTCAACATTTTCAGATTACAGAGCCTCCTTATCTTTCATTATTTAAGTTTTTTTTAACTTTCCCAGAATGCAAGGACACTCTGAAAGGAGATGACACTTCAGTGCTGCCTTGAAATAGCTCTGAGGAAAAACGGGGTGAAATGCACCAGTGAACCACCTTACCTCATGGAAACACTTGTTTCCAAAACCTAACTGTTCAAAGGGAAATCATTTTGGACAAGGGACAATTTCTTCACAGACCAGAACGTAAAGCAGACCCAAACTTGTCAGTTTTGCCAACCCCGAAACCCAAGGACTGCAAGAAGTTATTGCTCCCAGTGAAGAGCCACAGCAGCCAGCGTGACACCAGAAGAAAATCTAAAGCTCAAACACGCTTAGGGGAAAAAATAATATCACATTTTCTCTCCAAAATGTCTCCCGTGGACACTGTGCCCTCATTTTTAGCTGGTCACACGCCCCATCCCAAGAGCTGAGATCTGGATTTGAGCAATGCCAATGTAATGTAAAACAACCTGAATATTTCAGATGGATGGGTCTGGCAAGTCCCTTCCTTCCAGACGTCATTTAAATTTTAAAGAGAGGCATAATAGAAGTGATTTATGGAGGATGGAAGTCCTAGGAGGAGCAGCCTGTCACACACAATACTCATACTTCGTCCACTGCTCCAAAGTAACGGCAAATCGCACAAATTCCAAGCCAGGAGACAGCAGGGAACCTCTTAAAAACTGGTGGAAAAGCAGAGCTTTCCACTTCTGTTTCAGCAAGCTGGCAATGAGTGATGATCATTCCTGCTTGGTGGCCATCCTAGAACGAGCTGGCAGCGTCAGCTCTGCCCCTGCAGCGTCACAGGGCCAAACCACACCGGGAAATAAGGGGCAGTTACAGCAAAACAGACAAAACCTAATGAACTCTTAGAGAGGATGTTCCTTGATGCCCACAAACCACTTTTATCGGACAGAGAGGAGCAGCCAAACCTGCGGAACCCTTTGCTCCACTGTTAGATTTCCTCCTTCCCCCAGCAAAACAATCATTCCTGCTGGTATTCATCCGGGCAAGCTCTCCTCCCCCTAAGTCCAGCTAATGAATCCAAACCAAACCCTGCACTTAACAAAACCCAGGCCTGACCCTGCAGCAAAGCTGCACCTTGCCCTGCTTTGACTGCCCCCAAGATAAACAAAATAAAGCAAGGCTCTGGTCTGCAATCCTCTGTTTCATCCTCTCCCCCAGGCAAGATGAACTTCAGTCCCACTAAGGATGGGGGCACTGGAAATGCCCTTGGATAAACATTTGGCTTGTCTCAATTACTCGATCTGTGTGTGTTCAGCGTTTCAGAGACACATGAGCCAGCACAGGCTCCCTCTCCCGTTTTCCTCTCCTTGCTGCTTCACATCTGGTTAAATTCAGGGCAAGCAATCCTTCAATTACGAGCGGAGTTAAAGCTCAGTTGCTGGGAAAATGGTGTGTGAAGTGCCTGTTTACACCTCCAGTGACTGAGGGAACCATTACCATCCATCCAGCTGTCGCAGGCCTTTGTACCATCCGGTCGGGCCATTAAGATTTAATTCTTTTACAGCTATCTACCAGCCACTTCCTTGTAGGAACCTGCAATTAAAAGCAGGTTCGCGTCAAGCCACAACGAGCTGGGACAAAATAACACGGAGCCAACAGTAATTCCAGTGCTGCCCAAAGCAGCAAAATGTGTTCCAGTGGCTTAACCGGATCCATCAAACCCTTCCAAGTTATTCCATCCCCGGAGGATGGAATAACACGTATGCTTCCCTCCTCCTTGAAGCTCACACTTCCAAGCACAAGCGCTGGTGTCAAAACCTCGTCAGAAACAACCCTTTTTTAAATTGCTTTACATTTCAATGCTCTCCCTAATTAGAGACAGTTTTGGAGCTTCCCATAGTCCAAGGCAGGTAAAAGGGATGCAAATTAGGACAAGGTTTACCCAGAAGGCCAGAAAACCTAATTTAGCCTTGAAGCAAGACAAAAAAGACCTGACTCCAAACTACCCGACTGTCCTGACATGAGGCTTTTTGGAAACCCCCCTGAAGAATCCATGCAGTGGCTATAGGGAAAAGGCAACAGTTCAATCCATAATTACCTGCTGCACATGCAAACAAAGGATTTGTTTCTCAACCTCGGTAATTTTATTCAGAGGGCTTTGCAGACCTACGGAACAGCAAGAGAGGCAGGAGGAAGGTAAAATCCCTCCTTCTTTCGGGAAAGGAGCCACAAACCAGTTCATCATTTCGTGCACACAGGCACAGAAATGACACAGCCATAAAGAGCCTGGGTGCAAAAGTTCAAGGCGAGGGATGTGAAGGCTGTGGGACCAACCAGGAGCTACAGGAGATGGGTTTTCAGCTCTGTCGTGACTGCAAAGTGGCTTTGGGAGCGTCACCTGTAAACCTTTCCACCAGGATTGCCGACTGAATGCAGAGCACAGGGGGACAGGATTTTATAACAGGTATGTTCTCTTCTGAGCTGCAGAAACCCCTTATGTGCCTGCCTGTCTCATCCAACAGAAAATCCCTGTTTGGAAACACAAAACCTGTCCCAAAGCAGGGGCTGCAGACAATGATAAGGAGGGGAAAAGGGATAAAAGCCTGAAAAACACCCCCCAAATCATCTTCACACTGGCTAAAGCTCAGCCCCATTCCAAGCCGTTGGCAGTTCAGCTGGGTTTGGACTTGCATAATTTCATTATTTTTGGTGCTCCAGCGGACTGGCCACTTGCCCAACTCGGGATCTGAGGAAAGCCATGTCCCTCCTTCCTGAAAAATGAGTTAACAGAGATCCCATTGATATTCCACTCATCAGCTTTGTAAAACTTACTCATACACAGAGCATAAAACACACGTGTGCACTTCCCCAGCCGTTCCCAAGGAAAAGGGAGAAAGGGAGGGAAGAACAGGCAGCATCTGGTTGTTGTGTTGTGTTTCCTACTGCAAGAAGCACTTACAGAGCAGGACTGAAGATTGCCTTTGGGGGAACGGCTTTGAAAGGAAAAGAAAAAGGAATTTTGCAGCATTTCATGACAAGTTCCAAAAATTCCAGCACTTCCCCTAAAAACATACATTTTCCGAAACAGGTAAGTAAAATTAAGCTCCCGAGCCTAAATTTATGCATCCGATTGTTCAGTGCTGCTCTCCAGAAACCCCGTATTCAGATGACTCTTCACAAGGCTTGGGGAGCCACTGTACAGCTAAAACAGCTATCAGGATCCCTAAATCCACAGCCAACTTTAGCCTCCTGATCTCCCTTGGGTATTGGAGCTCCTGTAGCTTCTTTAAGGACAATCTCTGCACCAGGTGAAGGGACACACTGTGAGTATCTGTTGTCAGAAATGCTTAACACAAACTCAGCTTTCCAAACCCAAACAAACAACTGATCTAAACGAGCACATAAACTGTTTCACTGGCCGCTCAGAAGTGCTTCAAAGCAGGCACTTGCCTTTTCCTCCTCCGTTAATTCTCCCTGTCTGGAAAGTAAAAGCTCAGTTCATTTAATTGGCCTTTCAATTCCTCCCTACGTCAGTAATTGAGCTGCTCAGGGTGAAATCACAAAGTTGCAGATGAATTAATCCCACCATGGCCTCTGCTGTGAACTCTCCCCTCCGGACCCGTCCTGCTCGGTGCCCTGATTCCCTGCCCCAGTGCTGCCATTCACGGGACTCTCTTGCTGAGCAGATTTAACTTGCTCAATCAGCAGAGAATTAGTCACTTTTCCCTGATTCAGGCTTCTGCCTCTGGGGGAGGCAGGGGAAAACGTCAGCACCCCTTCCGGCAGCACCTCACGGGTACCCACGATTCGGCGAGAGACGAGGTGACACTCTCATATTACCAGTGACGGCTGCGTGAACTTGCATTTCTCAGGCTTTTCTTTAAATTAGATAACATCACTTCTGATGTCAACCTAGAGAAACGCTTTACTTTTGGATTAAAAGCTCAATCTGCAGCCAAAGTCAGAATCAGACCCCGCACCGTGACCAACCATAGCGGCGACAATCAAGCTGATGGTCTGTGTTCCTTCCTCTCCGGGTTTCCACAAGTGAAAAAGAAATTATCAAATACACGTGGTGGCAGAATATCAGGAAGGATTTAGCATATCAGATAAACCAGGATTTGCTGACAAAGAGGAATTTATCAGACTTTAGCAGAAAGTTGTCATTAATTCAGGCTACCAGGGCTTTACCAGATAATAAGTTTAAAAGCTCATGGTTTAAAATTCTACCATTAAGGCATGAGAGGTAGAAGAAATTGCTTCAGTGGATTTAGACACTGAAGATTTCTCTTTTTTTAACTTCCTACAGAGTATTTTTCTTTTCTACCCTCGTCATCCTATCCCATCTCTCACAGATTACAGCCCTGCTACAGCATTTGTTTAATGAAGTTTACACAACATTAGAGGCACTTGATTTAGCTGTCACAGCCACCATCTGTAATTAATCCTCCCAGGAGCCAGAATGCTGCACAGCTTGTTCCTGAAAGCTGGGTTTCTAATGTGCTGCAAGCTTATGACCTCCGTAATTCTGATTTCCCATCAGTTTTATGCCATCACAACCTCTCTGCACTCATTTGGCCACTCAGCCCGGTTGGTGGCAAACAAGACCCACAGGGAAAGGGTGTAAATCAGCAGGGTGTTACCAGGAGTCCTTTTCTTTTTTTCCTTTTGCCTTTCCCATCCCTTTTCCCAGAGCCAGATATAAAGCAGCACACAAATAAACTGGCCATTTCTGTGTATATTGACAAAATCACCTCAGCCTCCGCTTCAGTGTGCCGTGAAAAAGCAGGGGAGATGAATCCTACCCCACTATGCTTCCACAGATTCCACACCAAAAGCGAGCCTGCCCGGTTTGTAATGCAAGGAGACCTGTGCTGAATAAATAGATGAATTCCTGATTCTGGTCCCAACGCTGCAATTTAAGGAAAGTATAACTTTCCGGAGGGGAAAAAAAGGCCAACCACAATTTATAGATTTCTAGCGATACCGAATAATTCATAGCACACCTTGGGAAATTGTTTCAATGATTTCCTATCTTCACAGTAAAAGTCTACCTGGTTCCTAAGCTGGATTTATCTAGGTTTCATTTTCTGGCTACTCCATTTTCTTATGGGCAGAACAGGTTTATTTATAATAATTTCTGTTCCCTCTGCAGCCTTCTACAGATTGCCCCTTAACTTCCCATTTGAGAGCTGATGCAGGGAGAGCTCAAGTCCTTAGTAATGAGGAATCATGACTCTCCCCCGGATCCCTCCATCCTTGTGCATCCTCCCGCATCCCTCCGCCAAATGAACAGTGAAAAATCAGATTAATGTTCCCACAGCTGTCACGGCAAATCCGAATATCCAGCTAATGTCACATTGTTCCTCCTGAACCGTAAGTCTCTAACATTGGGAATTATATCACCCCTTACCACCCGGGTGTTAACACACCAGGAGCACCCAAAAGGTTTTACAGGACCTCGGAATCCTTTAGGCTGGGAAAGACCTTTAATATCATCGAGTCCAAACATTCCCCCAGCACTAACAAACAATGTCCCCAAGTGCCACATCTACACAGCTTGAAAATTCTTCCACTTGTTCCCTGGGAGCAGGGACCGATCCCCATCTGGCTCCCCCCTCCTGTCAGGGAGTTGTAGGGAGCAACAAGGTCCCCCCTGAGTTTCCTTTTCTCCAGGCTGAGCCCCCCCAGCCGCTCCCCACTGGACTCATGTTCCAGACCCATTCCCAGCTCCCTTCCCTTCTCTGGACACACTCCAGCCCCTCAATGTCTTTCCTGTAGCAAGGGGCCCAAAAGTGCCCCCAGGATTTGAGGTGCTGCCTCAGCACAGAGGGACGGTCACTGCCCTGATCCTGCTGCCACACTATTTCCAATAAAAGCCTGGATGTTTGTGTCCTGTATTCAGATGCAAATACATATTAATGGAGGGGGGGTTTTTTTGGAAATAATACTTAAATTTATGGGGTTTTTTCCCCTGGGTCGAAAGGCCTTGACCATTTCTCCACTAATCCATCTCTGCCTGAAGCCAGTTCTTTGGGAACAGAAACAAAAACATGCAAGTGGCCCTGGCCTCTGGGGCAAGATAAGAAGGAAGGACTGCTTTTGTGGTAGGTTCCTGAGCTAAACTATTATGCATTCCCAAAGGAGTCATGTGCAAACATGTTTATTGACTCCACACCATAAATCACTGCTTTCCAAAGCAAAGCCAGCTTTGCATTTCCAGTGCTCCAATTTGGCTGGGACAAACGAGGAGGAGCAAGCCCTGAGCTTCTGAACCTCTCCACAGGGTGTTCGCTTAAATGAGATTTCCTCTCCTTGGGGCTGGAACATGCGTCCTGCTCTGAGGAAATCACAGTGGAGTTGAAAAGAAACTTTCAAAGTGAGGTAACAGAATGAAGCATCTCTGCCCTCGGCAACTTCTACTAATAATTGCTATCGTGTGTTACAGAGTTTGGGAGACCCAGAGGGGCTCGGGGTCCCCTCAGTCCCTGCACAAACAAGTGCCAGCCCGTGATTGTCACAGAGATAACCTCAAGCTGGGAGCAGAAAGGCCAGTTGAGCTGGGAGAGGAGCTGGGACCTTGCTGGGAGGGGGTGTCAGTGACACATCCAAGGCACAGCACAAGTGTTCGCTTCTCGCCCAAATACCTTCAGCTGCAACCCCAGCGAAGGGAACAGGTTTATCAGAGCCGGTCTAAAAACCGAACCAGAAACTTTGAAATACACAACATTTTGAAAACAAAATGCAGAGCCTCCTTTGTTTGATAAATTCTGTAGGGTTTGTGTGTGGTTTGTGTTTTTTTTTTTAATGGTATTCCAAGGAACTACCCAGAACACTTAGTTTACTGACACCCACACTTCAGGTTCGGTGTGTGCACAAAACAAACAGCAAAACACCTGGCAGAAAATAAATCTCCAGGAAACCTAAGGGCACAAAAATACAACCAACCGCCGGTTTGATCAGCTTCCAAGTTGTTGTTCTTTTTCAAAGGGTGCACACACCTTCCTCAAAAGCTTGGCACAGGAGGCGCACACCTGGAGATGCCCTTTTGTTGCTTTGTCTTCTCCTACAGGAACTCAGACACCGGCCTTCACTGAAGGTGTGAAGCCCACAGGTAACAGCGGAAAAGGCTTTTTCCTTCCCTCAGTCTGTGACAAAAATGGATAAGATTGGGAATAGGCTCCTGTAAGCACAGCTGTTTAAAAGTGCAGTGCAAAAAAGGATGACGCCTGCAGGAACTTTTATTTATTCAAACACATGCTCACGTGAAAATGGAAAATAGGAAAAAGAGAATGGGAGAAGGGAAAGACCCCAGGAACTTCCCTGTAGAAAAAAAGCCCTTGCCACTGATGGATTTTTACTTTCTGTGTTAAGGATAGCAAAAGACTCCAGGACACCAGTCCCACTGCACTGCTTTCATTTCATATGGACAACGTGGTCAATAAAGTCCCAGCTGGAACACAAGGAGGCCAAAAGCTCATGAGAAAATCTTCTGGAAGTCTCTATAACATGATGATTAAGAGAAAGGGGAAATGAAGGGGAGGGATGGAGTTTTCTTTGGAATCCTAAAACACCATTTTCCAATTCCTTCAGGCACATGGGGAGCATCACCTTGCTGGAGACCAAACTGACTGTGCCAAGTGAAAAAATAAACCACAGTCAAGGACCTCATTTGACTTGTCAGCAGGCACAGCAACTGCCTTGCCAGGGAACAGAGACATGAACACAAAGCACAGCCGGGAGCTGTTCTCAGGGAAGCCAGAGGCAAAGCATGGATGGATTCCCAACACTCCAAGTGCCTGGGGAGGCACGGATAAGCACGTTCGATTAGGTAAGAGTAACCCCACTGAAACTACTGCTCCAGCATTAATGCAGAGTGTGGGGTAACTCACATCCCAACATGCTCCTGTAGCTCTTGGATAATCCCAAAAAAGGCAGAGGGGGAACACCAAAAGCCCACAAGCCTCCCTCTACACACAGTCCCCAACACCTCCAGCCTAACACACATGATGATGCATTGGGCTTAACCTCAGCCTTCAGACACCCTGAAAAACAAACGTCCCAAACACTTACCACCACCCCTCACTTTAACCTGGCCCACAAAAATGGTTAATGAGCACGGCAGTAACACAGGGAACTGCCATTCCCAGCTGGGATAGCCAAGGATTAAGGTGCCTGAGGATGGCCAAGGGAAGGGAATCTCATCTGCTCTAGCACACTCCCCAAAGCCAGCTTCCCCTGTAAACACTCCGATCCAATGCCAAATCATTTCTTTGTGTGCGTACACAGGGGTTTGGCTCCCAGGAGCCAGCACTTTGCGTGTAGGACCAGGATGAGGTTAGGAAATGAGACAGAGCAGCAGCAAGAGGAGTTAAAGGTAAATCCATGCTCTCCCTGGAAAACACCAACTGGTAAACCAGGGTCTGCAGCCCTGCCTTGTGAATTAAATGAGCTCGGTGACCAACCCCGGTGCCAGGGTCAAGTGCCCAGCTGGTAAAATGCCCCCAGCTCCACTGACATCAAAGCAGCTCCAGCATTTACAGTAGCTCAGGACTCGAGGAATGCGGGCTCCCCAAATAGAAATGTGCTGATCATGTTTCCATAAGTGACTCTGGCCTCACCTCTGGTTTCTCTGCAACACTGCAAACTGGCAAGTCTACAAACCCCACCTAAATCACCCGGGCATCACTTTCCGGAGACTGAAAGATTAAGCACGAGATCCATTCTCCCTGCCAGCACAGGGAGGATATTCCTCATTTTTGTGACCTGCCCAACACTCCTCACACAACCCTGCTCTGTCACTCCACACAGATGCTGCTGTCAACACCATCTCAGGGAGGTTTCCAAACACGAATCCCAGCAAATCACAGTTTTCTTGCTTCCACATCATCGCAGCCGAGGGTCTGAGCGTGAGCTGAAACCTGGCTCTGTTGTTTCAGATGTCACTGCTGACTGATGTGGTTTCAGTGACACTTATGGCACTCTAATGATACTAAATATCTAAAGCCTTCAAAATACTGGTGTAATCATCTAAAGGGGGAAAGGCTCAATTACCAAGGTTATTTTCCCCCTATTTCATCAAACAGCTGCTCAGAGGTTGTTGTACAAGACGTGATGGATTTCACCAGATGCTCCCATCACTTCTGCTGCAGTGCTTGAAAAAAACAGCCTCTATAAATACACTGAAAACCCAATGAATTACAGAAGCATGAAATGACTTCAGTAGAGGTTAAAAACACTCTGGCATCACACAGAATGCACACTAAAAATATTAAGCCTAGAGACTTCACTGCGCCTCTCACATAGGACCACTGCTGATTTTAACAAGGAGGTTGCTCAGAGAAGCTGCCAGATGAGGAATTATCATCCCCCCAGCCCCAACACGTGGATTTAGCAGCGATTTGCAGAGGCTAACGAAGGCATCTGTTGTAAACAGGATGCTGAGGAAAAGATATGACCTTGAAGATCGGATCAGCCCCCTGGCTGGTACCTGCAGAACAAAATCCATGTTCCCATGCAGGACTAAAAGGAGGGAAATGATCATATATTAACAAAAAACTGTGGTCTCCCGTGCTAGATTTTAATCCTGCGCATTCTTAACAAAGCCAGGGGCTCAAAGGCATCACGCACTGCTTGCTGATACCTTGCTGACAAGCAGTGAAAGCCCAGCAGAAACATTCCGCTTAGAAAGCACCACTCCCAGTTTATTTTTGATACTAATTGGTTCCTATTTTTATTAGGGAAATCAGCTAATAATTTTAAAAATGGTGATGAGAGGGCTTCACACCACAAATCAGTGCTCCTGGCAGCCTGGACAGGTACGTGCAGCAGGACACAGCAGGTACCCACAGCCAGATTTTACGAGACAGAAATGCCAAGTGGATAAAAGGACAAGGAAAAGCATCACAGCTGCACAGCCCACTCCTAGGATGCAAAATACCATGGATGACGCCTTCTCCTAGGGATTTCAAGAGGCCTGCCTCTGATCTCGCAGATATTTCTCTGTCTGAAGCCAGAAGGAGAACTGACACTCTTATGTCTTGTGAGCTTAGATCTTCCCCCACAAAGTGAGGTCAGAAGACATGGATGGATCCGTGGTAACTCCAGCACACCCCTCTCCATAGAGGGAGGAGATCCAGAGGTCTCACCACTCTCCCAAAGCCAGGAAATCCCTCCCAAACTGCCTGGAAAGGATCCTGTGAGTAAGAGAAACCCTGTGCGCTGCACAGTTCCAAAGCAGGACATACGCAGGGACATTAAGCCACATCATCTGCCAAAAGGAATGGTGGGATTGGTGTTGTCTTAATTAACTCTGCTTGGAAGAATCAAAGTATTAAGGAAAATACATGGAAAAGAGACTTAAGAATTATTCCTTATGTCACTTAATGGGAGCACATGATTCATTTTTAGTTTGGAAGGTTTCCACATAATGGCGGATTGAGGCACTTTCAGATTCCCTTTCCACAAGCATAGTGATCCCACATTTTCACTGGCAAACTGAGATAGAAAGGAGTAGATGCAATTTTTCAAGTGCTTCCTATTTAAAACCAAACCTATTGAACACTTAAAATTCCGATTCTCAAAGTAACAACAGAAAAAATAATCCCTTGGAATAAAAATGTACCTAGATACTCTGAGAATTCAATAGTAAACTAATTCCTCAAGCCTAGCAGAAAATCAGGCTTTTTGCATATATAGAAGAATCTATAAAACTGCAAAAAAAAAAAAAAATGCGGGGAAAGAAATTGCTAACAAGTTTGCTCATGTTTTCCCCTGAAACCACTTTTCCAGGCTCGGTGGATGAAAGGATTTACTGCTCCCACTAACTCAGCGCTGGCTCTCGGCGTGTCAGTAATGACAACTCCGTCTCCACCCCAAGTTCCTTATCTTTGCCATCTCACTGCAGGACCCCGACTTTCAGCTCCTGTCCACGTTCCTGAAAATTTATTACACTTAAATTAACATCTCCCAGTTCTGAGCCTGCAAGAAGTTTCATTTTGATCTCCATATAACACATAAAGCAGATTGGGGAAACTACTTTTTTTATTTTTTTTTTTGAGGAACGAAACATCTGGCTTAAAATTATTCAAATTAATCCGGGAAGGAATCATGCTCAGGATTTATCATCTGGGGGAGGAGGGAGAGGTTATTCCCCCTCACTGATCCTCAGAAACACAGAGCCCAGGACTCTCCTTTAGCTGCAGCATGGCAGCTGGTAATGCAAAGATGCTCCGGATGCTGAGCTCCCGAGGTTAGTCAGAGGATTCATTACAGAATGATCTTGGCGTCGCTGCAATGATTACAAAACCCAGTGTTTTATCCTAACAGGGCTCCTTAATCTACGGCTCAACAGCAAACCACAGCACCAGGAGAACTACAGCAGTCTCCCAGTGGCAGTGTGCCGCCTGCATTCCCATCGGGAGCCGTTCAATATGCCTGGCAGAAACACTGGCATCCCGGCACCATAAACTTCGCAGCACCACGTGGCTCTTGACAGCCACTTCCAAGGCTGACAGGCCCGAGTGCTGACATGAAAATCAATGCTCCCATCCGGAAGAGCTTCAGATTTGGGATTTTTTTTTTGTGTTCCTGAAAGGAACATCTTGGGCTCCTTGTGAATTCAGCAGTTACAACAGCACCGACCGGAGAGCTCATGTTTGCTGAACAGGCTCAGGGAATGATTTATCCTGGACAACACTGAATCAATTAATTTAACTGTAACAGCATTTCTGATGGGGACAGTAATTATTTAAGGGGAAGAAAAAAAAAGGAGGAAACAAATGCAGTGAAATCAACTTTGAAGATAAAAAATTCCACATGGGACCACTATCCAGACACAGTCCAATTGTGCCTGAGGTTTATGACAGATTAAAACAACAATAATCTATTTCAAAAGCCTGAGCAGACATTCAGTTCCTCGGAATTTCTTCACCCAAGATGTTTTGAGGATGAAGAAGAAGCTCTCAAACACATCCTGGGCTGGCAAATGTGCCAGCTCTAGTACAGAGCAAAATGCCCAATTTCCAGTCAATGCCAACAAGAGCTGGGGGCCCACTTTCCTCGGTTATCCATTTCCCTGTTCTTCACATCATTTCTGGTTTTACCTGTTAGATCCAATCAGTCAGAAACAACTCGGGTTCTCCACTAGGAGACATCAGTAACACAACCATCCGGTACCCATATGTCCAGAAGAAATCCGTGTGTAAAGAACCTGCTGTCTCACAGGGACTGGAAGGGCATTATAGGCTTTTTCCACTGGCAAAACCTGATTTCTATCGTTTCTCTTATCAATTCATCAGACATCACAGCCCCTCCTCTAAAGAGAAAATGCAAATGGGAATCCTGATCAAGGTTTTGAAAGGGAAGAGGAATGAGGAAGTGACCAAGCAAGGGAAAAATACACTTTGCGTGATGGGGATTTACAAAGAAAAAGTAAAATAATTACAAGGTGTGATTTCCTAACAAAGCTCTTCAAATGCACCCTGAAAGATGGAAGGCAAGACTACTCGTGAAATTGCTAAATGCTGTGTAATTGTGAAACTGTCATCCTAGTGAATGAACTTGTGAGGAACCCAACATCTCCTGCCAAGGCTCTGGCACACAGCTCCTCTAACTCTGGTATTAAATGTTAATCATCTACTCAAGTCGGCACTCGTGGCTGAACAGCCACCATCTGGGAACTCACTGGAACGGAAAATGTGGAACAGGGCAGCCCTTGTAAAGACCCTGATCTTCAAATAAAGCCGATGCCAGATCACCTCCCACGACACAGGGAAGATTAAAGCACAAGTCTTTCAACAGCCAGGACTGAGGACAGAGAGGGGAGACTCCTGGAGCAGAACACTACAGCCAGCAGACAGTCCCAGCTCCAAGGAAAAGTCCTTGAGGACAGCACCGAGTCTCCAATCAGAGCTCCAAAAGCCCCACAACCCCCAGAGTTGGCTCTTGGAGTTTATCAGTTTTGCCATATATCTTTTGTGCTATCCAAAGCAAAGAAGAGCTGTTTCAGAATCTCTTCTTGCCAAAAACTCTATGTGCAACAGTTTAGGAAGAGCATCCCATGGATACTGGGGCCAAATGCTGTTCTTAAACACATTCGGACAACTGAGGAGGACCGTGACTTTACTGCTGGGCCCTGGACTGCTGGAGAGCAGAGATCCACAAAAAGGAGGGAAAAAGAACAGCTTCTGACCAGTGAGTGTGCTGTGAGAAACCACAGACACCACATATGCGCGCCAGGGTCGGAGAGGAGGGAAGCGGATGATAAACTCAGGGTATTTGCAGCCCGCTGGATGAGCGGGGCGGAGAAATCCTCTCAGGGTGAGCAGAGACACACTGGCTTTGTGCTTCAGTTGCACCAGGGTAAGCTAAGGCACAGCGCTTGATGCAGGAAGATCTGCCTCATCCCTACTTGGACACCTCATGGAAAGGGACACAGCTACTCCCAGGGAGCAGCACCAGGAGAAACCACGATCGTGGCCGGCCGGTGGCACTCGCTGCTCCCACACTCGCAAACCTGGTGCTGCATGAATGTGTCTCTCACAACTTGTGTCCATTGCTGTTTGCTCATGGAAAATGTGGCAAGGAAGAGCCCTTCCACAGGGGTCTGTAGTACACCAAACCATGCCTACTGTGATACATAACATAATTAATCCCCCAGTTTTCACTGTGTGTCATTGCTGTTCAGAACCGGGTCCAAGCTGCTGCAAAGAAACGTGTGATAATTCCAGAATGCCACCAACTCCCAGCTATGCTGTGCTCTGCATCCTTACAGCATGAGGGATCGCTTTCTCAGACCAGAAAGGGACATTTAGAACCACCAAGATAAAAAAGAAAGATCATTTCGTATCAAAACCAACTCTTTACTGATCAAGGCGCAAGAATTCACTTCCCCCGTGGGAGAAAAATCTTGGTCTTGCATCTAAGCTTCTTTCACCTGGTCCCACGAAATAAAGAGCCTGCCTCCAATTCCTCTGCATTCCACTGGTGGTTTCAAGCAAAACAAAGAAAGAACACACATGCAGCACACGTTTGATTCAAAAAGCACTTTTATTTCTGATCCTCAGTTGATCCCAGCTTTCTGAAACCCACGAGCAGAAGAGATTTGCTGCATGAGAAGCATCTCATTATTATATTAAAAAAAACTTAACTGCACAGCATTCATGTACATCAAGATGATGCAGCCCCGGGCTAAACAGTGGCATTTTAAATCACATTATTTAAAAACAAAAGCATCTTGACCATTTTAAGACTTAACAAGCAAACCTTTCAATGGAAATCTTCACTTCTGATCTCATTTTCCAGTAGTGACTTGTTATTCCTTCTAAACAAATTGAAATGAAGCTCATTTTCCACTGCTAATTTGAAATGTTCCCTATCCAGAAGTGCTCTGCACCTGTTAACATTTATTTTAGATAGTCACTAAATTTATTCAGAGTAGAAGCTATCTCAAGTGGGAGATTTAAAAACTGGGGAAAAAAAAAAACACATCATTTTTTATTTATTACCTTTCCCCTCTCATTTCTGTCCAGAACAAGCTATAGATGGAAATGGAAATTTGATTTAAAAAGCATCAAATCAGGCTTTCTTTAAACTTCTGACAACTAAACGTACACAGGTAACCACAAGATGTTACTGAATTGATCAGATTTGAAGGGATACTTGAATGAACAAGGATGTGCAGTCAGTCACATCAGATACTTCAAACTGGTTTATGGTCACTGATATGAGCTAAATAAGCCAAATGACTCAAAAAACAGCTCTGAAGCCGAGCAAGCAGCTACCTCACACTTTGTGGATTAAGTTAGGGCTTTTTATTCTGTTCATAATTTTCATTCCAACTCCAAGATTAAAAATATTTCCTTTCAGAAAAGCTTCTTTAGTGCTTTATAGTGGTAAAAAAGCACCATATTTGTGTCTCAGGAAACTTCCAAAAGAATCTCTCAGTCCAGAAATCCATCCTTACGTGCATTACCAGCAGCTGGTGCAACCGGCAACATCCATGTTTTAACAAGGACAAACTGAAAATGTCCTGGAGGTGGCTCAGCCAGACTTTTTAAAGTGTCTACCAGACACGAGGTCATTTATCAAGTCACACTTTGATTCACAGCCCTGTGTTCCCCTCCCCTTTTCCCAGGGCTGAAAACTCTTCCTGGCACAAGCCAGCCGTGGATCCACACCTCCCACAGACTTTCGGAGTGGCGCAAACGTGTCCTCCAGCTAAGAAAAAATACCGTGTGTTTTCTTCCTTGCTAAGCAAAGGAAGCTGCTGTGCTGCTTGTGCGGATCTGAAAACTCCCTCAAAGGTGAAGCCAGAGAGAGGGACACCGACCACCTCCACGTAGGTGGAAGTCACACCCAGAGAGGTGTTTTTTCTCAGAGGAAAGCCATGAACATGAGCTGACCCTGGGTGCACAAGAAGCCAAGTCAGTCAAACAAGATGCAGAACTTTTGCAGCGTTAACAATCTGAGCAACTCTGCAGTGCCTGCACCACTACACTGAAACGTCTGATTTATGCACCAAGGATTTTCCAAGTGACTTCAGAGACCTCTGCGGCAAACGGCATTCCTACAAAATCCCAGCAGAAACATGGAATGGCCTGGGTTGGAAGGGACCTTAAAGATCATCCAGTCTCACCTCCCGCCATAGGCAGGGACACCTCCCACTATGCCAGGTTGCTCCAAGCCCCATCCAACCTGGCTTTGGACAACTCCAGGGATGGGGCAGCCACAGCTTCTCTGGGCAACCTGTGCCAGGGCCTCACCACCCTCAAAGGGAAGAATTTCTTCCTAATGTCCCATCTAATCCTGCCCTCTGTCAGTGTGAAGCCATTTCCCCTTGTCCTGTCACCCCAGGCTCTTGTAAAATGTCCCTCCCCCATCTTTCTTTTAGGCTCCCTTCAGGCCACAATTAGGTCACACTGAAGCCTTCTCTTCCCCAGGCTGAACAATCCCAATTTTCTCAGCCTTTCCTCGCAGGAGAGGTGCTCCATCCCTCTAATCTTGGTGGCCTCCTCTGCGAGAAACATGGAGAAAAACCCTGGCTAACAGGAGACACTGAAAGGAAACTGTTTCTAAGCACAGTTTAAAGCACCAAAGAAGTTGCTACAGGTTTCTCTTGGAAGTTGTGGCCAGCTCTGTGAGTGCCACAGGCGTCCTGTGTCCTGCATCATCTTCCTGTCTGCCCCCAGGGCTACTGCAGAGCAGCCCTCCTGGGCAGCTGATGACAACTACTACAGTCATTTATTAATAAACACACGATAACCTCACTAAATACAGTGATAAACACCAACTCAAGGATACTGGGAGCAAGTTTTTTTCACACAGGAATGATCTAACCTAGAATATCTCTTAGTCCTTATGTACAAATGATACTAGAGAAACCCATAGCAGCATTTTGGAACACAAAGCAGCAGTGAAAGAAAGAGCAGAGTTAAAAACACACCAAAATATCAGCATACCAGGAAAACACGAAAGGGAATAAACATCTTTGGTAATGAGGGACATGAACCCCTCACTTGCCAACCCTTCTGCTCTGATGCTACCCTAGAGAGCAGCAATGCTCAGCAGGAAGAGTCCTGCCACCCAGTTCCCTCCAGCTGGAATCTTTAAAACAGTCCAGTGGCTTTCAGGACCCTCCACAGTACATCATTAAGGTGGGGGGCAAACACATTTAACCTGCTTCAACTTCCTCCCAATCCACCCACCAAAAACACTCGCCTCCAGCAATCCTCCTCTTGGAGCAGAAAAGCTTCCAAACCCCCGAGTCCCCACTGGAAGGGCAAAGGAACCACCTGCCACCAGCTGTTTCCACAGTGCCCAGTGGTCGCCTGTCACACATGCAGAGCACACAGCCCGTGTTGCTCCAAGAGAAATAAAACCCCAGTCAGCTGCTGCCTCCCTGCCTGTGCTAACAAATCCCCGAGCCAGCCTGCTGTGGGACTGGAGGCAGGTCCAGAAGCATTCCAGAGACACAAAGTTGCTCAGCCATTTCCTTTTAGCCCGGAGTACCGCACAGCAAGGCAGACGAGTGTTACGGAGCAAAACACTGTTCATAAATTCTTAATAACTGTGATTCTTGTACAAAGTCGTTCATGGGTTATGTACACGCAAAGAGAGACACCAGAAAACAAAAGACGTTGGGTTTATAAAGGAGAGACGGGGTACACAGGACTCATCGTGACCAGCTGAGAGGAAAAGGTGTTGTTGAGCTGTTGTCACTAACTCAGGGAAACACATATCCTGGCATTACATTTTACAAGGCATCACCTCCATCATGCCTAGGACTGGATATTGGTCACTCACATGGCTTCCAAGAACCTGGAAATACCCCACATACCATCTGTTCACACGCTGGCCAAAGGAGCCCCAGGTAGACACAGGCAGTATTTACTGCCCTGCTGTTTTCCAGCAGACTGACAGAGCCGTGACCTGCGCCCCAGCTGCAGGGGTGACACAAATCAAGGACTAGACTCAAGTTCAACAGCATCTCCTCAAACCCTTCCCTGGTAAAACACGCGTGAGCTTTCACCTACCTCAAATAAGAGGCCGTGGTAGACACAGGCACCTGAGGGATCAAAGGAAAATAAAAGAGGTTAGAAGCGAGTGACAGCAGCACATTCTCCGTGAACCTTCTCTGGCACAGCACGAGCAGTGCTGAGCAGCCACCTCTGCCCAATGCACTCGCCAGCCACAAGGAAAATGTTCTTTTGGGCTAGTTGGGCAACCCTTGGGTAAGGGACTCTGGTCTAGTCGGGCTCAAGAGAGGCGCAGAACAAGGCAGGCACAAAAGGGGAGGCTGCCAAAACAACGGTGAGAAGAGCCACCCTGAATTCCCACTCCTAAATCACTCCTCCATGGACAACAGCACAGATCACAGGGCTCCTCCTGCTTCAGCCTTCCTTGTCCTCACTGCTGGCTGAGAGAAAGGTTCTCCAAGCCAGGGAGAGAGACAGGTGCCCATCCTTGCACACTTTGCATATTCTACTTCAATAATCATATCAAAGGGTAGGAAACGAAACCAGGAATAAGCTGAATGACAGCTCTTCCATTGATTTGCTGGGAAAACAGTTGTTCTTGAAAAACTACACAGATCTGCCTCCTGAAAACGTGACAGGAATGTGTAACCAAAAGCAACCCAAGAAACTCGGAGATGAAAAGGAAAGAGAACGCAGGAAAGGCTGCCTTGAGGGACCCCCCAGAGAAGTGAGAATTTCCTTGTCAAAGAGTGTTATTTCCCAAGAAATGCATATTAGACAAATCTGTACAGAAAACCTGGGAGCTAACACTGCTTCGAATCAAAAGCTCCTCCTTTGAGCCCGTCTTCAGCTCAGCTGCAAGAGGCTACAGAGGCACCATTGGGAATTATTTTCCCCTGCCAAGATGAGCCCACAAGAGCCCAATCATGTGCATCTCAAATTCAGCAGATAGCTTTCCTTTTGGCAAGAGAGGATAATTTCAAGGTTCATCATGCATCTGCACCTCAAAATCCAGTGCAAAACACAAGGTCACATATTGTTGGAAGGCATGTGGGGACAAAAAGCCACAAACAACTCAATACCACTTAATCAAAACCAGCACAACTCACATTTTACCCACCATGGGCTGGCTGTTTTTGTTTTGTTTTTTTTTTTTTCCAGCTTACTCACAGCTATAGTTCCTTAAAAGTACCCGTGTGCTCATCCCCTCCAGAGCCAGAGCACGGAATGTGGACCACACAGGACTAGAAAAAAAACTCACAAAGTCTAATCCTTCTCCAAAGAGGGCAGACACATATTTCCCTCCTTCACAAGTTACCAAGGGGGATACTAGGATACAACCCAACTTTGCAGGACTTGGAAAATCCTCAAATACCTCTGATTTTCAGTCCCCGCTGTGAGCGAGCCGAGTACATCACACACACATCGAGCAACTCTGTTACAGTGCCCTCATCTTCCACGCAACCCCGGGTCCCCAGGGTGATTTACACCTGTTGCAAAAGCACACCTGAAAACGTCCCTGCAAATGATGGTTCTGCCTTGCACACACCGAAGCAGCCTTCACCTAACCTCGCCCTTGCCACAGGTCTGTCCAGAACACCACGAAGACACCAACGCCCGGGGTCCCCCCGCGCACTCACAGCGACATCCAGCCGAATTCCACTGAACCCCATTCACATGAATCCTCCCAGAACACGGGAGGGCGGACGGCCGGTGCCTGCTCCCCGCAGCTCCCCTCACGCACCCCCGGCAATGCCCAGCTCCCACCCACAGCACTCCCGAGCCCTCCCCACGAACGCCAACACCCGTGGGGCGTGTGAGGGCTGCGGGCCGGCTTTGTGCCGCCTCACGCACGGGCACGGGGTGTCCTCCGCGGCTTCGCACAACGAAAGCCCTCACAAGCGGCTTTCTGTGGTCACAAGCCCCCTCACCAGGGCAGGGGCTCCCTGCTGCCCTGGGCTGCCTTCCCGCACAGCGTGAGGGGCAGCCCCGCGACGCCCGAGGCGGGACACGCTGCTCCATCCCNATCCCCGGCGCTCCACAGCCGCTCCCGGGCACCCACCGGCGGGGAAGAGCCGCGGGAAGGGCCGGGCACGGTCACCGCCTCGCCCCCGGTGCCCCTCACCTCGCCCGAGGAGAGGCCGCCAAAATGGCGGGGGGCGGAGGCGGACCCCCGCCCGGGCCGGGCACGGGGAGCGGGGATGGAGGGAGGTGGGAAAAGCCCACCCGAACCCCGCGGGAAACGGCGGGCTCGGAGCCGGGTCTCTGCTCAGGGACAATCCCGCGGGACGGGGACGCGCCCGGCGCTACGACTCACCTGAGGAGGCGGCGGCGGCGGCGGCC
>VZRE01013879.1:109297-132343 GCA_013396775.1 Cephalopterus ornatus
GAGCCCCGGGCGGCCGGCGGGGATGCCGCGGGGCTGCGGGGGGCGGCCCTGGGGGGAGCCGCGGCCGGGGGGCGAGTCCCGGCCCTGGGGTGAAGCTCAGCCAGCGGACCGGTCCCGGCCGTGGGACGGATCCCGGCCGCGGGGCAGATCCTGGCCATGGGGTGAACCCTGGCCGGGGGGTGAATCTCGCACGTGGGGTAAATCCCGGGCATGGGGCGAATCCTGGGCACGGGGTGAAGCTCAGCCATGGGGCACACCCTGGCCATGGAGCGAATCCTGGCCATGGGATAAATCCCGGTTGTGGGACAAATCCCAGGCATGGGGCAAATCCCAGCCATGGGGTGAATTCCAGCTGTGGGGTGAATCCCACCCGTGGTGTGACAGCTGGCTATGGGGTGAACCTCGATCATGGGACAAATCCTGGCCATGGGGTGAATCTCGGCCACAGGGTGAACCCCAGTAATGGGGTGAACCTCAGCTGTGGGATGAATCCTGGCCGTGGGGCAAATCCCGGCCGTGGGGTGAAGCTCGGCTGTGGGACAAGCACTTGGCCCCAGTTTCCTCTGTGCCAGCCCACATCCCATAATGGGACCTTTGACTGGCACCGTGGGTGACCCTCCAGCAGGTTGGTGAGGGTGTTTTTTGGCAAAGGATGTTTTTAGGGTGAGAGTGTGTTTGTGGTGAGAGTTTTTGGGGAGACACTGATCTCACCACCTTTTCCTAGTGGTTTCCCAGTGGTCCACAGCAGTCCCATAGGAGGAGGATGACAGCAGCGTCACCTGCAATAAAACGCGTGCTGCCAGCCCAGGCCACGGTGCTTGCAAATAGTAGAATGCGCCTAAACACCAAGTTTTTGTCCCAGTTTGGGACTTGCTTTTTAAACTGAAGTGCTGGTGGTAAACATGGCCGAGGCCTCTGTTGCTCCCAGCCACACACCAGCTTTTGTCTGACCTTCTGGAAATCTTTAGATCAGTGGCTTTAATCGGGCCATTTTGGAAACTTTGAATAGGCTGAGTATTTGTTTTGGGGAGGTGCAGCTTCTGAGGAGCCGGTCTGCTGATAAAGATTCTAGGTGGCCTTGGTTAAGCGGGGAATTTCCTACAGTTAAATTCATACCTGTGCCCTCCCCTCTCCATGACACTTCCCCACCACCCAAAACTAACCTGGAGGGGAGAACACCCCACTCTGAAGTCACTCGTGGTGCGCAGACACGACTGATGATGAAGGTGATGTTTGTGTGTTTATTTTTAAAAAGAAAAAAATAGTACATTATTTCTAACAACAGCGTGACACAACCCAAGGAATTCCTAGAAGCTGTGTCCCGGTTTGGAGGGCCAGAAAGCTCTGAGGAAGGCGGAGCATGGCCTCTACAAACGTGGGACTGGCAGTGACTTTACTTCTGTGTTCTCCCTGTGGAAAACAGGGAGATTTGTGCTGCCGAAGATCCCTCTCCCACGTGCTGGTGGTGCCTCACACGAGATCCAGGCTGGGCTGGACAGTTGAGGTTTGCTTTGCGCCGTGTGTGAGGGCCGCAGCCTGACCCAACTTCCTGGACGTAGCCCTTCTCTGTGGCTTTCCTTCCCTTCCCAGAGGGTGGTGGGAGGTTATTTCCAGCTTGATTTTATAATTTCTCTCCGGAGCAGATGGGCAGCGTGTGCTCCTGGCATCTCGCTGCTCCGTGCTCTGGAATAATGATCCGCAGTATCGTGCGGACTCACCCAAATAGAACTTCTGCTTGAGCACCAACTCGGGCGTTAAATCTCCTCCGGGGATTTTTGAAGATGCCGAAAGTCCTGTTACAGTTCAGCTGTTGGGTTTCACGGAGCGGTGGGAATTCTGCAGTGCTCTGCTGTCTGCTAAAGGAATCCCGTTAAACACTTTCAGTTTTGTTCCCTTCTTACTATTAAAAGTGAGGGCGGTCTGCTCCGAGTGCTGAAGTACAGCACAGTTTAATTTATTCCCTTTTATCTTCCCTTCCTACGGGGGGGCTCTTCGTCGCTTAGTTTGTGTATTTAACTGAAGGATAAAGTGCAGTGTAAATGGCTCACAGGTATCGATGTGTTCCTGTGTGAAGTCCAGTTTTCTTCTGTGCTTGGAAGCAAGAGATTCGTGTGCTGGGGGCGGGGGGTAAGACAGGCTCCCCATCATCAGACTGTCAGAAAAACACAGGACTTTGCAGATCCATTTTAGTGGCTCCCGAGTTTCCCCCCAGGTTTGTATGGCAAACTTCTGCTGGCACAGCTCTGTCTGCGCGCGCGGTGCCGGAGTGTGACCCGTGACCGACAGAGCTGTGCCAGCAGAAGTCCCAGCTGCAGGAGCAGTTTATCTGCAGAAGTGCACTTTTACTGATAGAGCTTGTTTTCGTTTTTTAAAGGCTGTTTTTCCCTGTCTGGCAGTAGAGCACCGTGTTTCCAGGGATGTAGCATGCTCAGGTATTTATTTGCCTGGCTCGGAAGGGAAGGGACGGCTGCTCCGGGTGTGTTTGCTGTGTGTGGCTCTCCTCTTCCTATCCGGAATCTGTAGGAGCTCCATCAGTTTGCAGTGGGAATTCTCTTGTGGAAGTAAGTGATGTTATGGCTGCTTGTTTTCTTTTGGTCCAGAGCTGTTGGTAAAACTTCCATTTCGTGTTAAAACTGGGATTATTTTTTTTCCCATGTGGACTTGCGTTGTTTTCCATTAACCCCCTTGGTTTTGCCAAAAACCCAGGCAGGCTTTTGACCAAGTTTAGCTTTCACACCAGTCTTAGGAGAAATAAGCCAGAAGGTGATCCCAAGGTGCATGTGGACTCTGGTAGGAAAATGAAAAGCCACCAGCGGAGAAAAATTAATTAATTTCCACACTGGGTAGGTCTCTACTTAATTTAAATCTAAACCACCAAGAATTAAAACTTACATTTAGGTAGATCACAGCAGCTGCTGACTTTTTTGTTCAGAGTCAGTGTGCACAAGTGGGGAGGTGTATTTCTTTTGTTTTGTTACTAAAACCTGCCCGAGGTCATTCTAGTTTTAAGGGGTAAAATTATGTGTCTGTAACATGCATAATTTCTAAGCAAACTTTTTTGAACCGACCCCCAAAAATTCTAAAAAAATTATCGGAAGACACTTCCAGGTTACTTGAGTTTAAAAAGGGAGATAAATCCAAATAAATGGCTTGCTTACTATTTATTGGAAGAAGCTTTTGGAATGCAACCCGATTTGCATACTACTGAGAAAGCAAAAGCAACAGCGGAGCTGAATTTGGGAGCGTAAGATGGCATTTGAGAAAACTTTAAAGAATAAGTTAAAATATGTCTTAGGCATATTTAGATTCAGGAGGATTTGCTGTGGATTTACTACTTTAGAGCATTAAATGCTAAGCCTCTTGTAATGTGGTTTTTTTTTTTTTGGTCCAAATTCTGCGGTTCCTTGATGACAGGCTGTAATCAAGGCTTGGGTGCTGCTCACAGTGTAACTTCACCTGATTAATTCTTTGGGTTTCAGTGATTTGGCTGTGCAGCTTCTCCATCTCACCTGTAATGATAAAAAAAAAAAAGAAAGAAACTGTTTTAGGATGTTTCTTTATCCAGATCTTAAGGTGGTGACAATATTTCTGGAATTCTGCTGCTCTCCCTCTGTGTTACAAAAGGCTTGTGTGAGGAGAGCTGAGAATAAAAAAAAAATCCACCCCCCCCAAAAAAACCCCTCAACCCCAACTGAACTTACTCCGAATAATAGTGGAAGAAAATCTCTCTGGAGCCATGTTTAGAAGAAAAACCTTTGTAGTTTCATGGGCATCTCCCAAAAAAGCGACTTGAGGAGTGTTTAGACCCCGCCAGAAAGCAGTCTGACAGGTGGTCATTGAAAACGGGATTAAAGATAGGCAGGAGTACACTATATGGTGTTCTACAAGAAACACATTTTGTCCCTTTCAAGGGGAGGCGTTAGACCAGCCCTCAGAAAAGTGCTCCAAGGCGAAGAAAAATCAGCTCCAAGCAGTTGTAGCCACAGCTCAGGTGCAGTGAGTGAACAGAGGGATTTTTGGAAGCTGAGGAACAGGGCAGAGCCCCGCTGAGCTGTTGGGTGTCTTGCACACGAGCAATTTAACTTCAGCCTGTAACCTGCACCTGTAAACAAGGAGCAGATAAGGCTGTGGCATTTCCTGATGTAAGTGATGAGCGGCATTTATGATTTACCTGCGGAGCCTTTCCCCCTTCCCAGGTTACGCACACACCTGTGGTCTCCGAGGGCTGTGTTGGAAATGGGAATGCGAACCAAAGCTCCCGATTAAGTGTCCTTTATCCACCAATCCTTCCACAACTGTTGCTGCAAGTCAGCGGCTCCCCAGTCTGCTGCTTCCAGCTGCCTGGAAGTAAAGACCCGATTAAACTTCTGAAATGCTTTTTTTAAAAGTAAAAAAAAAAAAAAAAATAAAATATTCCTGGGCCGAGGCAGCTCCGCAAAGTGCAGGAGAGGGAGGAGTGTTTAGCCTTGCGTTGCTGCAGAGGGACCCCCCTGTTGGCTTTGGTGTCAACCGTATTTTTTTTTTTCAGTCCATCAGGTTTCACAAGTACAAAGAGAACTACAAAACCCATAAGCTTTTGGCCAAGCTGTTAATAATAATCGGGATTTGTGGATGGTGCTCAAGTTCTCTGTTTACCCTCTAGGGCAGCTGAATGAATTGCTCGGGTAGTTTCCCCCTCGCTTTTCAGGAATGCTTCCATCTGAGTGAACATCTTTGTGCCTTCTAATCACAAATTAGTTTTGCTTTCTTTTTTTTTTCCACTTCCGAAGAAATCAATCTAAAGGCCCTCTCCAAAGGCTCTGGCTTGGCTTTAGGAGCAGTCTAGAGAGAGTGCTGAAGACTTGCTTCTCCAGGTGCTTAGCTCTTCTTTTTTCCCCGTGGAGAATATCCTTTGCTCTTCTCCCTGCTCCCTGGAGCAGAGTTTAAACTTTCAGAGGGAAATGTGAAGGTGTCACCCAGTCATGCATGGGGATCAGCACAGAGAGGAACCACTGCCAGCCCTCTGGGACTGCCAGCCTTTCCTGGCCTTTCCAAAGGGCTAGTTTGCTCTCTCCTTGTCAGAGCACGTATTGGAATGCACTGCTCAGCCCCTGCCCTCTCCAGGTAAAAGAAAACACCCCTTTCCACATTTTCTTGGCCTCGTGGAACTTGCAGCAGCAGGCAGGAAAAGGCCTATTGGGGCAGTGCTGAGAGCAGTTCCAGCAAACTCACTCCTGCTTCCTCTGTAGCGTACAACTCAATTTCTCTCTCTTGTGCCCCGCTGATTTCCAGCTGGCCCTGGAAGGAGCCAGCACAGGATGAATTCCCCGCCCCGCCGAAATTTCCACTTGTGAACGCCTTTCCTCTGAATCCCTTTTTGTTTTGGAAAGTTAAGAAAGCAAAAGGAAAGCGAGGCCAGATGACTCCTCACATACCAGAATGCAGTCCCAGGTGCCAGGAAGAGCCGGATTCCCGATGTCAGCTGGCCCTTGGCTTGCAGTTCTTCCTCCAGCCAAATTGCATTTTACCACTGGGAGCAGTTCCGTCTCCAGGCACGTGTTTGTACCTGTGCAGTGAGCCTCCTCCTCCTTCTCCTCCTCAGTCTGGAGCAAAAGACTGTGAAGGAGTGGAGTTCACCAGACAAATTAGGAATATTTTGAGTGGGTGAGAGAAGCGCATCTATTAAGTATTTTGAGACCAGGAGGGTTTGAGACTAGTCCTATGCTGAACTGCAGGGTGTTTTTCTGCCTGCTTCCAGGTGCTGCCTGTGCAGGTAAAGATGGAATAGTTCACTTTTAAATCACGGGCCATTTATTTCGTGGCAGGTCTGGACAAAACAACCCTGGACCTGTGTGCGGGGAAATGAGTACAACTCACAAGCATTTTCTGCTTGAAAAATTACGTGGTTTAAAACCTCAAGCTGTCACCAAGGCTTCAGCATTCCGGAATCCATACCTGCCTCTTGCACGTACCCTTGGGTCTGTGCTCTTGCTTTACGCTCCATTTCTGTAAAGCAGGAAGGGGTTGGACTGTATTCCTCTTCTTTAACTTCCTTTCAGAGAACTCTGTAATTAAATTCTCGCGTGTATCAAAACTTGCCAAAGTTATTGCCTGGCTTTAGGTGAAATCCCTTTGGGTGGCTGAACAGAGGAACCCACACAATTCAGCATCTTTTCTGGCACAGGTTGCCCAGAGAAGCTGTGGCTGCCCCATCCCTGGAAGTGTCCAAGGCCAGGTTGGACAGGGCTTGGAGCCCAAACCAGTCTGTGATTCTATTTGGAAGTTTAAGTATGGTGTAAATGCTCATGGGAAAGAGTGGGATAATCAGATACAGAAGCAGCTGAACTGTCTTTCGATATCCAAATAATATGCTTTGCTCAGGCTATCAGACAAGCTTTTTTTACTTCCTGGATTTAAAAAGCAAAGTACATTTAAATATACCCTATGCAGAACAGGGTTTATGCCTATAAACTGCTTTGTTTTAAACAGATCCCTTCTCTCTTATCCTGAGCATTCAAGCCCAGCTGCTCTGAGCACTGGGGCAGCGTCCTGTGGCCTGTTCAAACTGGGCTCATTTATTGTGCCAACGATTGCAAAACAGTTTCCACTATTGGTGTGTACTTTTTCCTTTTGTTGGTTTTTTTTTAATTATTTATTTCTCCTCCTTTCTTTTAAAATATTGACTCATCCAAACCTACCTGTAGCTGAACAGGGCAGGCCCTGTAACTTTAAAGCTGTCTGCAGTGAGTTTTTACGGTGGCAGGCTGTGAATTATTGCTGTGAAGAACAGATTGTGGGTGATAAACCGGGCCTTATCTCTTGATCGTGGAGGGAGAGTAGCTGAAGTGTTGCTGGGCTTTGCTTATTTTGTGAAAGTGCTGGCAGCCTCCCACTGAAAGGGGAAGATAACATCGTGGCCGTGGAAATAATCTCATTTCTTTTCTCCTAGCACAAACTTTTCTTTGAGGGATGAAAGGTTATTGATGGTTCCAGCTGTATGCTAAAGAAAGGTTCATTGAGGAGGCCGCTCCGCGTTTACTGATTCATGATTCCGGTGGAGTTTTCCTCAAAAAACAGGTCGATAGCTGACTCCTCTCCAGTTATTGATCCCGAGGAGTTGAATGAGACAAGGTGTTGGCTGGCAGCAACCTGAGCAGGGTCTTTGTCATTCCTAAGCAGTGACTGAAAGGCTGTCGGATCAGGCTTGTCAGTCAGTAAAGCAGCTCTTTCCCTCCCGGCTCCGAGGGACTTTCACACACCTCAACACTTGCAGCTGACTCTGTTCTGGCTGCTGGGAGTTTTCTGTCTCCCCCATCCTGTGGCTGTCAAACCAGTCCTAGGAAAACCTGCTTTAAGCTCTGCCCCGTGCCCACAGCCCAGGACAGCGTGTTGTCTTGATCCGGCGCTGGCTGCTTCCTTCCCCACACTCCCAGTGACTTCAGTTCCTAATCCTTTAAGCCACTCTGTCCTGGATCTCATTAGAAGCCCAGCACTCTCCAGGGGCTGGAGCAGCATTGCAAATGGGTCATTTCTCTGAAACACTGCAAGATACTCGTGTAAATAAATAAGTATACTATTTAAACCAGCCCTTTGGGGGCTTCTGATTAGATTTATTTACAGGCTGGCTGTTGAAACTCTTCTTGCTCTATAATAGCCGCTTGTCAGCATTTCTGTTAAGCAGAGCCATGTTTTTTGGGGGTGACCTGCCCTGTGTTTGCATGTAAACCAGCCCCAAGAGATCCTCTGAAAGCACAGAAGTATAAAAGGCACCTGCAGACAAAGGCAGGTGTCCCTCTGCTGTGACTCGGTGCAGATATTCAGGAGTTGTCACACACACAATGAGAGGTAACTGGCTACTTCCAGAAACTGTTCTTTTGGAGTGAAAACTGAATGTTAACTAAGTACAGAGATAAAAAATACCTACATAATGCCATGTAGTATTGCCATGCAGCAAACAGTTCAGCTGTTCTTGTAGGTGGGGGTGTGACACGGAGGAAGAGGAAGGGTGGAAGCTTGGATATTCTTATGTTACCTGTGATTTAGGAAAAGACTCTGTGCTTCATTTAGAGGAGATGAGGGAAGGGGAGAATAACCAGTGGGTGTATGTCAGTAGGACAATTAACATTTCCATCAAGTGTGTGCCAGTTGGCTCTAGAATTAATCAAATACAGCTCGTTCCCTCCCTTCCCACTCCTCCCCTTGGCTGCTGCTGGTTTTCTCCGGGGTTTGCTTCTATGACTTGCCTGTTTCTCTGGCCTTTTATGGTCTTTGTTGAAGTGATAACAGGAAGCCCCCTGAGATCCCACCACTGCTGAATTTACTGCTGGCTGCAGGTTCATGCTTACCTCTTCCCTGTGCCTATTCCCACCCCCAGCTTTTATTTCATTGTGCTGCTCTGTGCCAGAGAGGATTGAGTCTGTCTGTCCCCTTCTCGTTCCCAGCACAAACATCCTGGCCAGTTACACCTGAGAGGAACAGCTCTCCATCCTCTCAGCACCAGTACAGAGATCCCCAAAAGTTTCAAGTTAAGGAATTTAAAGGCTGAACCTAAGAGCTGCAAAGATGTTTAACACTCTTCCTGTGGGTAGGATACTTACTCCTGGCCAAGGAGTCTCTATTTGTGTACTTTGATTATACTTTCTTCTAGTATCGTTTGAAATCTCCTCAAAAATTGGTTTTGGTAATCTGTACTCCCAAATAAGTTACTTGGAATAAGAAACTGAGAAGAGACAGTACCTGGGATGGCACACTGGGTGCTCACTGGGCTCTTGGTAGAGACAGCGGACACAGAGGTGGCTGGACACGTTCCTGCAGGGAAGAACCATGAAGAAAGCTCAGATCCAAGCAAAAGGCTATCAAAATTCCCCACTCCCCAATATTTTCCTGCTGGTATATACACACTAGATACCATATATGTGGATATACAAAGTAGTTCACCTTGAGCTAACACATCTATACGTATCCCACTATTAGCAGGGTTTTTTAAAATCCCCCTAACATACCCTTGAAAAAACCACCTTATTTTGCTCCCCAGAGTACTTTAAGCCAGTTTTTGTATTAGTGGGTATTGGCTGTGCTTCTCATCTCCTTAGGGAGGCCAGAATGGAGAGACTTTGGCCACACACACCTGAAAGCAGAGCACACTCAGTGCAGACAAGAGCCTTTCCCTCTTCCCTTTGCAGCCATTCGGGCCTGCTTACAAAATACATGAATAGATACTTAGATCACAGATAAAAAGATAAAAAATGTTTTCCAGCTGCCAGTCCGACTTCCCAGCCTTAAACAACACGTGCCCGTGTGTACACACGTGCCCGCTCCGGCCCCTCAGCCAGCGGGATTGGTGGTTCCTGGGAGGGATCACCGTATGGAAGGGGCTGGGCAGTGCAGAGGAAGGAGGAGTGATTCAGGGCTGTCTGCTGCATAGTTTTCAAAATGCTTCGGCACTTTGACTCATCCATGTACAGAGGCTGGGGAAAAAAAAAAGGATCACAAAGAATGTCACTCTGCTGGAGGGAGGGTTTGGAGTTGTTCCAGACATCCATGAGCACAGGGCTGCAGGGAGATGCAGCCACAGCTCTTTTCCATTTGCCTCCTCGTTAGAGACAGGCAATTCATTTATGCATTGAGGTATGAAAGAGCTTAAACAAAACATGCTGTAGTCACTGTAATTTAAGAAATGCATCCACTACGCTCCCTGGGGAAGGGACTGCTTGTCTGAAACCCAGAAGCTCCTCTTGTTTGTTGCCCAAAAAAAACATACCTTCAAATTAAAAGCCTGTGGTGCAGCCTCACAGCTCAGCCTTTCTTCCTTGACACTTCACACCTTCAGTAACTGCTCCATCATTCCTTTTTTTTTTTCCAGGCTTTAAATGATAGTCAGCGTGGGCCATACACAAAAAAACAGCCAATAAAAGAGTATAAAAAAACAGAAGTCCAAACCAAAAAAAAGGCAGGCACGGACCGAATGCTGGCAAATTCAGGACCTGCCCCAGAACCTTCTTATATACACCTAAGCTAGGGCTGCTTCAGCTCCCCTGGGACCGCACTTAGTAATCCTGCTCTGCCAGCGAGCTCCAGATTTTTGGGGATGGACTTGGACCATTACGTTAGGAACCTCCAGAGCATAAATACTGTTCTTACTTATGCACTGATGTTGTCATCTTCAGGTCTTCTGTAATTTACGCAAAATCAGGAAGAGATTTTGTGTTTGATTTCCACTCAGTCAGGGTCGCACTATAAGTTTACATGGTTAGATCTGTAGCAGAGAGCAGGTGTTAGTAGTCCGAAGTTTTCCAAGGCGAGCCTTCAGAAGAAAAGCTGGCAAAAACTTGCACTGATGCGCATCTGATTTTTTGGGATTAACTGATTCAGGGAACTCAGTGTAGCTCCCTTAAGACTGAGCAAAAGCAGGTTAGGATTTCTGGATATTGTTTTAGTCCCAGGACGAGCAGGGTGGGAGATGGGAACAAGGCAAAATTCGTTTTTTGCCTGAAAAAGAAATACACATGGTGGCTTTCAAGTCTTGCTGAATGTTGCTGTTATGTAGAGGGGAAAAAAAAAGTATATTTGATTCAAGTTTGTTTTCCCTTTTCTGTAACTGTGGCAATGACACTGCTGCCTGTTTGACTCACTGTGATTTCAAAGCCGTATTAAAGTGAGTAACAGCTGAAAAATGTGCACGTCTTTGCCTCTCAGCTTAGGGCTCATTTCTTTGGAAGGCCTCTGACAGCCACAAATCACTCTGAGTTGGCAGAGCACTTGTCTTAATGAGGGCTATTTCAACATAATTTAATTGGGTGCCCTGCCAAGGAGGAAACTGCAATCCCGGAGCTTTTTGGATGGTGTCACCTGGGCAGTGGTCATCTCTGGGCTGGTGTGGATGAGCGTGGGGTGACTCAGATGGTCTCACCACCATGCCTTTAAGGACCTCTGTCACGCAGCACTCACCCAAATCCCGGGAGCTGGACAGCAAATTTTGCCGTGCCCTGGGCCCAGATGTGGTAAAGTACAGATTGTTTTGAGATATGACAGATTAAACAACAAAACAAAGACCCACCTGGGTCAGCTCAAATGTTTCATGATTAAGACTCAGAGAGCCTAAAAGCTCCCTTCTGCCATAAACCCTTTGCTGGCTTTCTGCTCCATTTTCCCCTTCAGAGCTTTTGTGTTTCCCCTTACGAATCTGTTCAAGTGCTCCCCACCACTTCTGCACATGCACTTGTTGAACAGCGAAGATAAATCCAGCAAAACCCAAGCACCAGAGATTTATTGGCACTCCCAAGGCACAGCCTGTTTGCCTTGGGAAAGGCCATTCCCAATTTTGGGGTTCTGGGACGAGGAGCGAAGGATTTCAGGTCTAATCCCTTGTCCTTAAGTAACCCGTTCGTTCATGGCCCTGCTCTGGGCAGCGTGAGCACAGAATCCTCTTATCCCGTGGCTCTCCTCGCCGTGTGACTTCACCTGGAAATAGCAGGGGGCTATAATTAGATGTGGGGCTCACATTTGCCCCTGGAATTTACTTGGGCATTTGGGAAGGAAGCAGCCAACCTGTAACTGAGACCCTTCTCAAGGGGACAGCCCTGCCAGCTCCTGCTGCTGTGCGATGCCGGAGCGCAGCTCTGGCTGTCTGCATCAGCTGGCAAAAACTTCTGGGCTTTACACTCACGAAGGGGCTGTGGGATGTCTCTTTAGTTGGACTTGCTGAAAAAAACCCTCAGCTTGTTTCCTCAAATGTAGCTGTTTTAGGAGCTTCACAGGTATTGCAGCCTGTTGTAGCTTGTGCATTACGTGTGTCTGGGGAAGAAAAGACCAGGGAACAGCAAACTCACCTAACCTTGTGTTTTATAACCAAACACACGCAGTCCGGCTCAGCACAACGGTCTGGGGAGGGATGGAAGAAAAGCTCTCCTGATATTTTCGAATGGGACATCTGACTAGAGCCAGGACAACGAGATGGGATGAATTTGGTGTGCCCTTAGGATGTGAGTGCATCTGATACTCTTGTTTTGCCCTGGGCTGGAGCCCCGTGTGCCCAGAACTAATGAGAACTTTACCTGAGCCCCTGGGCCATTAGGAATGAAAAGGTCTTGGCTGATCCCAAACGTGAAGAAGCACAAAAGAGAAAAGCTGGACAGTTAGTGGGAAAATGGAGCTAAAGAACGTGAGGCACGAACTCCAGGACGTGTTATTGCGGAGTGTCCCTGGGGAAGGGCGGTGAAGGAGTGCTGCGGAGCGGCAGACGGTAACGGTTGTGGTGGTCTTTCAGACTAACAGGGATGCCAAAGGAAAAATATGACCCTCCAGATCCTCGCAGAATTTACACCATCATGTCAGCAGAAGAGGTAGCCAACGGGAAGAAGTCACACTGGGCTGAGTTGGAGATCTCAGGTGAGTTGGTTAGGGTTTGAATTCCGGTTGTTGCTGCCCCAGATCGCACCAGACACTTCCGGACGACAAGGGGTCCTGTTGTGAGCATGGTTTTTCTGGGGGAGGAGGAGGGGTACTGGACTTCCACACTGGAAATCTCATCATTCTTACATCCCCTGCAGTTTGTATCCAATGGTTCCAGAGTGAAGGGATGGTTCCCTGCTCTTCTCTTTCAGGCAGAGTGCGGAGCTTAAGTTCGTCGCTCTGGTCACTGACGCACCTGACGGCTCTGCACCTCAATGACAACAATCTTACTCGCATTCCACCTGATATTGCCAAGCTCCACAACCTGGTTTACCTGGATCTGTCATCCAACAAACTCAGAAGTTTACCAGCAGAACTAGGAAACATGGTATCTCTCAGGTGAGAGCAGTTATTCTGGTTGACGTCTCAAAATTTTGCCTCGTTGGGATCGGGAGCGAGAGTTTCAGTTTGCTTTCTGTTCTGGTATTCCCAGTAATCCTGAAAAATTCCAGATTAGTGCAGAGCTTCAGTTCTAATAATTACTTTTGGGTTCACTGCCCTATTTTTCTGATCGCTGATACATCACTGTAAGCTCTAAGTCTTCTGTATCACTGCAGATCTTCTGCTCAGAAACATTCTTTGAGGCCTGGTGATTATTGCCTGCTGTTTGAATTCTCCCTGGTTTCACTTTTTCTTTTGGAGGTTTTGTGGCTTTTTTTTTTTTTTCTCCTAATGAATGTATTTCCCTTGTGCTTTGACACAGGAAGATTGGCATATCTTTCCATAATAAATTCAGGGTGAAAAGTGTCCTCTTTGAAGATGAGCAGCGTAGGGTGCATCAGGAGTTTTCTCCTGCCGTGATACTCACTCAAAGTGTTTTTGCATTTGCTGCAGGGAATTGCTTTTAAATAACAATCTGTTACGGGTTTTGCCTTATGAACTTGGACGGCTCTTCCAGCTACAAACCCTGGGTTTGAAAGGTGAGCTCCTTCCAGTTCCATAATCCTACGAGTTCTCAGGAATTCCTGAGGGTTCTGGGCCCAAAAGCTTTGGCTGTCACCTCAAGGTTTTTTGACAGTTTATGTGAGATATTAAGCTCGTCACTCCACTGCTGTTTTCTGCTGTTGGCAGGCAATCCTTTATCCCAAGATATTCTCAGCCTCTACCAGGATCCAGACGGAACCCGAAAGCTACTGAACTACATGCTTGACAATCTAGCAGGTACAGCCCTACAGGTCTGGTGGACAAGGCGGGGGTTTAAATGTAGTGTTTGCTGCTAAAACAAGATTCTGATCCACTGCAGTATTTCCTACCTGCTTTAGCATTTTCGTCAGGTGGCTCCAGTCGTACCCACAAACACACCCTCACACGCCCTGCTAGAGGCTGACATGGATTGTCGAAGCCTCTCCCCTGTTACAGCCAGCTGTTCCCACTGGTTTCTGTTTGAAACCCTTCAGTTACCAACCAAGTGCAAAGTTTTCTTTGCTGAAGCCGTCTTGGTAGTTCCCACTAAAAACAATCATCTGTACGCACACAGAATGTCAAATTTAGATTGAGCAACACCAAAGCCTTTAAGAACATCCAGTACCTGACTTAAATCCTGCTTTCTGTTTCTGTAATGAGCCTTCTGCTTTGCCACTTGATGTCCCCCAAGTTAAGACACTGCAGGAATGATGGATATAGGCTGAGGTTCTTGGAGAAGGGATGTCTGAAGCACACCAGGATTTACCCCTCCTTCTTAAGCAGATTATTCAAGGTGCAGGAGTATTTTGGTGGTGCTTCTAAATCTGAAAGCAAGAGACAAAAACAGTCACGAATCTTACAACTGACATTTTTTCTCTTACTAGAGTCATTTAAACGATTTTTGCCTCCCCTGGAGCATAAAAAGACTCATGGAGTTGGGGGTACAAAGCACATTATTGTTCAGTCATCATTTTGACTTAGAAATTACAACTTACAAGCAGAAACCCTGAATTAATCACTGGTTTAATTTTTTCTGTAGTTCATCCAGAGCAGCTGCCTCCAAGGCCATGGATTACTTTAAAAGAACGAGACCAAATTCTGCCCTCAGGTAACTCTGTGGTTCTTATCCCTGTGTTCACACAACACCACACTGAAAAACTTGTCTTGGGCTTCATTTTCCTGGATCAGAGTGAAAACAGCAATTTCTGTTCATTTGTACTGGAACAATTAACATATGGCTGTGCTGTAAATACAATTTTTGTCATTTGAGTGGGATGCTGGTATTTCTTTTCTGTGTTAGGCTTTGCCATAACTCTTTTTGCCCAAGCAAAAGAGTTCATAATTTGTAATTTTCAGAGGTTGATAACCTTTCCCTTTCTTTCTTCCTTTCCCTCCAGCTTCATTTACAGTTATGTGTTACAATGTGTTGTGTGATAAATACGCCACCCGGCAGCTCTATGGCTACTGCCCATCGTGGGCACTCAACTGGGAGTACAGGAAAAAGGGAATCATGGAAGAAATCGTCAACTGTGATGCAGATATCATTAGTCTTCAGGTAACTGGAAAATAACTGCATTTTCCATCAGCAACAGAAAACGTGAACCTCCACTTTTAGAATGAAGTGTTCCCTTGAGAACACCATAGTCACCTGCTGGATAACAAATTCCTGGGCTTCCCAGTACAAGCCCTGTGCTTGTGGGATCAACCTCTGAAATCCTCTGGGAGCCCAAATGTTACCACAAAGAGAAGGTCTCATTCCAGAGCAGTGAGAGACAGTTGTGCTGAAGGGCTCCCAGGTGAAATATCAGTCCCTCCCAGATATCTGTCAGCCTCTCCCAGCTGTTAACCCAGGACAGTATCTGCATCCCAGTGTCAAAAACACTAGGTGTAATCTCCTGCTATTCCAAATATACCTGTCACTTTACCTTTGGGAGGGATCCCAGGTTGTCCAGGGATGCAGATTGAGCCCCCAGCAGGAAGCACTCCCAGTGTAGGGAGTGACATGGCTTGTGCAAACAGCAGCTCTTGGCTCCGGTGGGAGCTCCTGACTGCAAGCTGAGTCGGGCGCATGGAAGGGTTCCCTTCAGTTCTCAGCCTGAGGTGTTTGTGTTCCATTCCAGGAAGTGGAAACAGAGCAATACTTCACCCTTTTTCTGCCAGCCTTGAAGGAACGGGGATACGACGGATTCTTTTCTCCAAAGTCACGTGCCAAAATCATGTCCGAGCAGGAGAAGAAGCACGTGGATGGCTGCGCCATATTCTTCAAAACTGAAAAGTAAGGGGCAGGAGCAGCTTTTTAAAAACAATTCAAAGCTCAGAACAGCTCTCAGTGATTAGGATCAAGTCTCCCAAAGCCTGAGCTCCCTCTGGAAGTTTTTCACTGTCTCCAGGAGCAAAAATACACCGTTCAGATCACGTCTAGAAACAGCTGGAGTGGTTTGGAACGGAGGAAGGGCTGTGAAAACAGACAGGTGGTGGTTTTCAGACGGTGGCACTACGGGGGCTGTGGGTCACCCCTGCTGACAGGTGGTTCCCTGTGTTGGCTCAGGTTCACGCTGGTGCAGAAGCACACGGTGGAGTTCAACCAGGTGGCCATGGCCAACTCGGAAGGTTCGGAAGCCATGTTGAACAGAGTGATGACCAAGGACAACATCGGAGTCGCCGTGGTGTTGGAGGTGCACAAGGAATTATTTGGAGCAAGTGAGTATGACCGTGGTGTTCCCGGTGGTTATTCAGTTCCACGGAAAGGCACGAGTTATTTCTAAGTAAGCCCATCGCCTAGAATACTATTCCCAAGCTTTTATCCCTCCTTACTTTGTTAAATTCTGCTTGAACAACTCAGCTTTCCCAAGGCCACTGTGTTTACACACATTTGCTCTTACTAGTGGTTGACAATAATGTTCAACTTCTATTTTCAACTCTCTTTTTCTCCCCTTGATTGACTCCTTCCACCCTCCCCCAGTGATTAGATGTCAGTGCTAACATACTGATGTGGAAGAAGGAGATTATCAGGTATCTTTTGCTGCCTCTTGATTGACTGACTGTCACATTTTCATTAAGTTTGATCAAGATGCAGCAGACAATTCCAACACAGATAAAATTGCCACCCTGCTCTGTCTGCGTGGCTGGGGTTTGATGGATTCAAAGGAGGAGAACAGCTAAATTCCAGGGGCCTGGAAGGAGCTGCCTGGGACTCTGTGCCCCACCTTGCAGCTCAGGTAAACAGTAAAAGCAGCAGCAGGGTCTCGCACCCAGGTTCATTCTGCAGGCACATTGGCAGGTTTGAGCAATGAAAACACATCCATCTGATGGTGTGTCTGACACTGAGCCCTGAGCAGCTACACTCCGAGGATTAACAGGTGGGAGCAGCCTTTCACTGCCAGAATTGTACCTGTTTATCCAGGTATGAAATCGCTTCACGTGGACAAGCAGCTGCTCATCGTGGCCAATGCCCACATGCACTGGGACCCCGAATACTCGGATGTGAAACTCATCCAGACCATGATGTTTGTCTCGGAACTGAAAAACATCCTGGAGAAAGCCTCGAGCAGGCCCAGTAGCCCGACAGCAGATCCGAACTCCATCCCTCTGGTGCTGTGTGCGGATCTCAACTCCCTGCCTGATTCAGGTAACACTCGGCTGAAGTTTTAACTTGCCTTTTTAGAACGTTTGAATCCTCATTTTCCTCCGAGAGCGACGGGGCGGTTTGCACTTCCCTGGGTAGGTATGGATGAAAGCTCCCCTAGGAACAGGTGTCTTTGGAAATCCGAATGGAGAGACTGTGAGTCCTCTGGTTGAGTCACCTGCTTTCCATAGTCAGCTCTACGCTCCAGGAAAGCTGGTGGTACCTACAAAAGTGTAGGAAAGCACAAATAGATCTTAAATAAATCATTAAATAAATACCCGTGCCTGGAGCAGCAATAAGAAATAGGAAACGTTCGAGTTCCTGATGAAAACTTCCTGAGGAGACGGCTTTGCTTTGCTAATTAACATCTTTTCCAATCTCCCGGCGTGTCTTAGTGGCGTTTTGGTTTTGAACTCTGAGGCCAACATTCCCTGAGCCCTGTCTCCCTAAATCCCCTTGCCAACAGGTGTAGTGGAATACTTAAGCAATGGCATAGTGGCTGACAACCACAAGGACTTCAAGGAGCTGCGTTACAACGAGTGTCTCATGAACTTCAGCGGGAACGGGAAGAACGGAGCTTCGGAAGGCAGGATCACACACGGCTTCCAGCTCAAGAGCGCCTATGAGAACAACTTGATGCCTTACACCAATTACACTTTTGATTTCAAAGTAAGCAGAGATTTGCCTTAATTCCCTGACCACTGGGTGTCCTTCCCTCTGCCCCTGTAAGCGCTTCATTGCTGCTTCCTACTCCTGCTGTTCCTGCCGCTCACAGCTTTATGGTTTGCTGGAATTTTTAAGCTTTTCCAGCCTGGCTGTGGCCAGTGGTTTAATGGGAAAGGATGTCTTACCCCAGTCCCAGCGCGGAGCCTCTCGCCAGTCCCTGTTCTCACGCCGCTGTCTCTCCCTCTCTCCGCAGGGTGTGATTGACTACATTTTCTACTCCAACACCCACATGAACGTGCTCGGAGTCCTGGGGCCTTTGGACCCTCAGTGGCTGGTGGACAACAACATCACTGGGTGCCCACACCCCCACATCCCCTCCGACCACTTCTCCCTGCTGACCCAGCTGGAACTCCACCCTCCGCTCCTGCCTCTCGTCAACGGGGTGCACCTCCCGAGCCGGAGGTAGTGCAGCCCTGCCCCTGGAAGGGCACGGACCTGTTCCCACGGACCTGTATAGTTGTAAATCCAAGCATATAGGAGTGAAGTATGGCCAACCTTAAGCTGCTTCTTCGAGCTCCTTTTCCTTATGTGTTTGATATGAGATTTTGCACATTTTGGTGCATATTGGTATCATTTGGCACTAGGGCTGGAACCAAAGTATTACTCCCCTTTCCAGGTTTTTAATTTAATTTTTGTTTTGGGTTGTTTGGGGGTTTTTTTTATTTTATTTTAAACTGGCTTTTTCTTTTCAGTAGGAAGCTGCACTTCTAAACGGACAAATGAGATTAAAAACTTGGCATTTAACATATTTCAAGGTAATGTTTTTTTCCAGAACATGGCAAAATGAGCCAACCTTTTAAGAGAAAGAAAAGCAAAACTAGAGATGCTTGTTCTGTAGGAAGAATATTAAAAATACTGTTTGTTTGAACCCAAACCAGAGACCGAACTCTGCATTCAACGTAAAATTTGCACATTAGTGAAGCACTTAATACCTGACTATAAATGATTGGCAGCTTGGCCCTGCCCCTCGTCTCACTTCTCATTACTGTCAGAAAACCAAAGACAGCCAAATACCTGTGATCAAATTCGGGCTCTAAATCCTCCTGATGCCAATTTATTTGGGAGCTGTTGTCGGTTGAGGTTGAATTAAAAAGCTGCTGGTTCCTTCCCAACTGTTAATGCTCTTTGGATATGTTGAAAATCCTTTTTTCCTCCCTTTTAATGCTCTGGGTGGCCAGTTCAAAACCTTGTGCCTGAAGAGGCATTATACATGATGCAATTTTCTGAAAAAAAAAAACAAAACAAAACACAAACCTGTTTGGCTGCTTAATGTTTTAAAAAAAAAAAAGAAAAGGCACAGTGATAGGAAAAGGTCGTGTCTGTGTTTTTAAGTTTTTCTTTATTCTGCTTTTTTGCTGCTATAAGATTTTCTTGAATTTCTATTTGAAACTTTTCATGCACTTTACTGTTTCTAGTCTCCAAATGTGATATTTTTAATAAATGAAAAACATTTTCCATGATGTGAATGAAATTTTTAAACAGATTGATAAGCCTATATTTATGTCTCATTCATATGCTTTAAAAAAAAAAAAAAGGTCCAATTTAATTCGTGAAATTAGTTTTAAATAGTAAGGAGCCATCTTCTATCTTGCAAAACTGCCAAGTCAGGCTGTTTCTCTTTAATTAAACATTTCCTTTGTTGTGGATATAGGTGAAAAAAAAGACCCCAATTGGACTTGGAGGAGAAACTATTCCCTGACTCTGGGTGGGGTTGGGGAGGGGGTGGGGTGGGCCAGAATGCAAAAATGGGTTCAACAAAATGACAGCTTTTCCCTTGAAAAAGAAGTGCCTAAAAAATGGAGGTGTCGTCAATGGTCTGTGATCAATTGGAAGCGATGGGAGCTGGGGAAAATTCCTGTGCAGCACTTGATTTGTGCCAAAAAAAAAAAAAAATCCCCAACAACAACAACAACAAAAAAAAAAAGGCCCATTCCAGAGATGGATTTTCCTCTGGATGCAGGTATCTCTGAATATACCTCAGCCTTCCCCACCCGGCTGTGGCACATAGATTTGAGAGTACTGGAAAGTAGAATAGCATGAAAAACTTAATTCTGTGGACATTACCTTTCTGTAACCAGCTGCTGTATGTTTTTTTTTTTGGGAAGGAGGGGTGCTCCTCTCCGGCGGTGCGCACTGATCTGCTCCTCCTGTTCCTCCACGCACGGTGACTCCCAGCGTGAGCAGTGTTCCCCACCATACTTCACTCCCAGTATTTTTTTGAGCTGTTTGTATAAAATGGAATTTCCAAGTCACCCCTGGTTGTCTATGAACTGCAGAGGAGTTTAGTAATAAAAAACACAAACCCAGCACCAATGTTTTGTAACAATCGGGGTGGGAAAGGATGGGGTTGGAAAAAAACCCAAACCCTAGCAAACAGTTGTGAGCTGCTCAAGTTGGATTTTCCTTTGGTTTCTAACGATGGAAGTGTTCCGTTGCAGGAAGGTGTTCCGTTGGATTTTCTCTGCTGCCAAATGCACTTCCCAACACCCATCACACCGTGTGGTTTTTAACACAAAAATGTTATTTGAACAGGCATTGCACCAAAAAAAAAAAAAACAAAAAACCAAAAACAGTCTTGTTTGTGTTTCAGTCAATGTACATGTTTACCTGCCTTTCTCCTGCCCGGCTCCCTTCTGTTTTCCCTTCCCAGCAGGAGCAGTGAGGGGATGGTCCTTTTTTCCCAGCTGTTCTCTCCATCACCACCCCTCAGTTCCCAGCATGTCACAGCCAATACCTGGAAAAGAGGCTCCAAGCCCTTCCCCTGCTCCTTCCTTTCTAAAACACGGTGCCTGGTGTCCACTTCGAAGTGACAGCACTGCCTAAAGCAAGCAGAGAAATCAAAATCCAACACCCTTCTACAAGCAACTTTTTAAAACTCAGCCTGGTAAATCTGTTCCATACAGGGGTTTTGTGTGTGTAAATATATACATATATATATATATATATAAAAAAAGAGAATTTTGTACAATGCAGCTGAATATTTTTGTTTCCTTCTTTCACTCTAAGGAGCGGGAACAAATGTGAGCAGTCAGGGGTGGCCCACTGAGGTCTCAGACCACCTTTCCTTCTCCAGGTATGGCCTATTGGGGTCCCAGACAACCTTTCCTTTCCAAGTGTCCCAGCTGTTCTGTGTTTTATGGACTAGAAACCCAAAATCTTGGCCTCTTCCCCTTTCCAGAATGCAGCTTCGCCGTGATCTCCAGCATTCAGATAACACTGGGAGGGCTGATGGGCTCCCGCCTTGCCAACTCCTAAATCCACGTTCACCCTGTCAAGCTTCACTTTGCAAAGGTTGTGAGCACCTGCAGCTCCCACTTAATCCCAAATATTGGCCTTTTGGAGACCAGCCTTCCACAGCCAGGCTTGGGAGATGTCAGCTACAAATCGTGAGTGAGAAACTGAGACCTCCAAGGTTCAGATCCCTTTTTTAATCTGGGGTTGGCTTTGGTCAGGGAGAAAGTGGTGTGGAAATACAGAGTTAATCCAGAAGGTGATTTAGGGAAAGACTTTAGGGATCAGGGACATCCTTACCTGGCACACTGGGACGTGGGAGCAGCAGGAGGTGGTTCAGCTGAAATCAGCATCACAGAGCAGCAGGTCCTTGTCCTGCCTGGTCGCCACAGAGGTGGGATGTTCTTCTGGGGGACTTTCCAAAGTACACGCAGTTTTTGGATAAGATTACATAAGTTTGGTCACAGACCCTCCCTCCCTCTTTCTTCCCTTTGGTATTCCAAGGTGACACAAACCCCAAGAGAACCTGCTGGGAAGCACGTACATCTTAACCCTCTCTGCCAAGCATCACTTTAAGTTAAAAACAATTTTAGGAGAATATTATAAAGCTCTAGATCCAGGTATGGTGTAATCCCTTCCTGTGAGAGTGATGAAGATGAGAGTAATCCCAGTGCTTGGGCTCATCCTCTTTGGAGGCTCCCACCCCATCCCACAGTGGGTTTTTTGGGAGCTTGGGTTTTTTTTTTTTAGTCAGATTTCTTTCTTGTGTGTTGCCTTTGCACCCGTGAGGTCCCTTCCCTGAAGAGGTGGAAGTGCCCCGTGGAAGCGGGGAGAGCTGCAGTGTCATTCCCGGACATGCTTACTCTACAGTTTTAGGGGGATTTTCGCCTTGGTTTATGGAAAGAGCAGCTCTGCTTTAAATTGAGAGTGCTCTGGGGTGGGAAATGCTGCTTGCCCTGGAACTGGTGTCACCTTGCCAGCTCCGTCCCCATCCGGGGGACCCTCGGAGGGTGCTGTTCCCACCTGACACAGGGACAGGGATAGGTTGCCCCAGGCTTGACACCAGCCCTCAGCACCAAACGTGAGAGCCAGAGCCTTCAACTGAGACCTGAGCAAAAAACCAGAGAAACTTGATTATTCTATGAATTCCCACGGAGTGGGGACAGCAGAAACCCAGGCTCTCCTCACAGACCCGGCCTGGGGAGAATTGCAGTGCTGCCTGAGCTAAGCAGCCCAGCTTTTCCATAACCTCTGAACAGCTGGGGAAAGGGAGGTTGTCAAAACCCCAAACTGCAACTTTTTTTATTCCCTTTTTATTTTATTTTTTTTTTTAATTTAACCCCTGTGGAGATGGGATATTGCTCACCTGTGATGGACAGGGCTAAACATCCACTGGTTTCTTCCCACCTGTGTACTTTCATGTCCTTCTGCAGGCAACAAACAGCCCTTTGCAACCAACTCTTGTTCCTGCTGTCATTCCTGAGGAGCACAGGTGGGAAGGAGGGGGACACAGGGACCTGCCAGGTGTTTCCCGGCTTGCCATTGCCCCAGGATGCATTTTTGGCATCCAGGGGGTGGGTGGACAACGCAAATTTGATTCCTACACACCTCAGACACCTTCTCCCAGCACGGCCAAGCCAGAATGTGAACAGGGATAACCTAGGGTCACGAGGTCCACAAGTCACACCTGTGTCACCTCGGTCCATGCGGCCAAGCGACATTCCTGTGCCATGCCAGGGTCCCCATCCCAGGAAGTTGGGGCTCCATGGAGAGAGCCCCAGCCAGTCACTAGGAAATTTCCTAGTATTTCCTATTTCTCCTGGAGCCAGCACCAAACCCTATGCACCTCCTGCATTGCCTGCTCCTCCCAGGAGCTGTCAGGAAAAGGCAGAGGCAAGGAAAAAGCATCCCGTGGCAAAGCAACCCAGGGCTTTGTGGTGCCACAGTCCCATCTAACTCCCCACCCCAAAAATCCCAATTTTTCCACAGATCCGGGCAGAAAGAGCCGCCACAGCTGAGGGGGGAAGCACATTCATCATTTATTGCTGGTGCCCGGGGTGGGCTGCCGTAGCCTGCGGGAATACGGCGGGACCCTCCCGCACGCAGGGGGGAGACGCCGGGTGCCTGAGCGG
>VZRE01013879.1:132363-151052 GCA_013396775.1 Cephalopterus ornatus
CCTGAGGGGGGGGGGGAGGGGGGGAAAAAGCCTTTTTTTTTTTTTTTTGTCGGGAGGCAGGGGAAGGCTCCTGCCCCTGCCAGAACCCCAGGGAGCAGGGCAAGGCGCCGGCGTCGTGTGTCAGCGCGGGGCGGCCGTGCCGCTGCCGTCCCCCGGGGAGCTGAGCGCCGGGGCTGCGGCCGAAGCGCGGGAGCCCTGAGGGGAAGGTGCCTCCTCCCGCCGCCGCCGCGCCGCCGCGTCCCTCCTGGCGGCGCTCCTGCGTGTTTCGTGGGAGGGAAGAAACGGAGAGGAGGGAGAGAGGTGAGGAGGAAGGCACTCGCCCTGCCAGGTGCGCGGGGGGCGCCGCTCGTCCCGCGCGTACCTCTGCGTCAGCCTGTGGATGAGCAGCTGGATCCAGGGCGCCTCGGGGGCCACGCACACCCTCTTGTTTCTCTTCAGCGTGAGGCTGCAAGGCCACAAGACCCCCTCAGCCCCCTCGCACACCCCTTGCCCAAAGCTTTTCCAACCGACAGAGAAAACTCCCCCAGCACGGATACGAGCACACCCCCTGGACAGCGGGGAGATGGGATTTTGGGGCCGTGACCCAAAGGAGTCACACTGGGGGGAACCCCCTTGAGAACAGGCAGCAGCGGCCCTGCGCCTTGCAAGAGTCACCCCGACATTTGGGAGCTTCGGAGAGGACACAAGCACCCGCAGCTTTGCAGGAATTGCTCCCCAGGCTTTCCACTTACATGATCTCCTTCCTCCGGCAGTGCAGACCCGGCGGCGCAACATCAATGGTGAGGATCAGCCCCAAGTTGATGACCTGGGCGGTCGATTTGATGCACTTGCACCTCATGTTGGTCAGCAGGCTCTCCAGCGACAGACCTGCACCCCAGAGCAGCCCACACCAGGTCTCGGCCCCCCCAAAGGGGAGGCAGATGGGGGGAACATCTCCCTCCCCACTATCCCATCCCATCCTAGACACTCAAAGAGGCCACTTGCTGGGATGGGCTGGTGTTAACAGGGTTTGCAGCAAGGCTAATCCCTCCCGGCACAGCCTCTTTTCCTGTGCGTGGAGGGGGTTTAGCTGCAGGGTTTGAAAACTTAACCAATATTTTATGAATTAAACCTGCTGCCCACCCACCAAGTACTCGAGTTGCACAGGGGTCTGGAAGAGAAGCAACTTAAACCCATGAAACAAATCCCCCAGTCCCAGGCATCCCCCTGCAGCTTAGCCACAGGATTTAAAAGATAAACTCAAGCTCAAAGGCAGGCGAGAGACAAATTTGAAAGATAAGATCAAAGAAAGGCAAGAAACAAATTTGAAAGCTTAGCAGAGCCCACACTCAGCCCCATCTGGGACACCCAATGCCACTATCCAAGGATTTGGAGAGGGACACAGATACCCCAAAGCCACTCACCGCCCCCAGGCACCAAGTTGCTCAGGAGCAGGAGCAGGGCCAGCGCTGCCAGGAGCAGCCGCATCCTCGCTGCCCACCCAAAGCCAATGCAGGGGCTGCCTTATAGGCAGCCCCGAGGGGATTTCCCAGGCTGGGAAGGGCCGGAGAGGGAGGAAAAAGGAGATGCCCTCACGCTTCAACTTCCCCGCCTTCGCTTCCCCCCCCAACACATGGCCCATGAAAAAGGCGGAAACCCCACGGCCGCCTCCTAAAACCTCCTGCTCGCCCCGTGTTTTCGGGGAAAGGCTGGAGCCCCCATGCTCCTGCTGCCCCCTGAGCACCCCGAGCCCCCAGAATGCCACAGGAAGGGATGCAAGGGACGGTAACCACAGGCTGCCACCTTTATTGGGCCTGTTGGGTTATGCCCAAAAAGGACACCCAGCGCGCGTGGCCGCGGGGTGGGAAGGGAGGGAGGGAGGCAGGGACTGGCATGTTCAAGGATTTAAAGGCATAAAATGCAAAAGGAAAAGGGTCTCGGGATCAGGCGGGAGGATGCTCCCCTCTGGACTGGGGTGAAGTGGCAGCAGGATGGGGAGGGGGGGCAGTTCTGGGCCCAGCACATCTGGCCGTCCCTCTGGTGGCAGCTTCCTCAGCGGGGACGCTCTTTCTTCCTCCTGCCAAAAGCAGAAGGGGGAGGAACGTGTGAAGACAGGTCCGCAGGGCATGCCCCTGGTCCTGCCAGGAGCCCCGAGCGTTCAGGAGGAGTGGGGGCGGGTCTTACAGGTGAGGGAGGTCCTTCAAGAGTTTCTTCACCCAAGGGGTGTCAGGATCCACGCAGACCCTCTCCAGGGATTTTAGCTTAATCCTAGAAAACACACGGGCTTTCAGCACCGTCACTTCCCCCTCCTGCAGTTTTGGGCGGGGGGGGGGATCTCGAGCCGCCGAGCCCCCCACAGTTCTCATAAAAATGAGCAGGAAACTGAAGTAATTCAGGGAATATGGGGGGAGCGAGGGGCTCGTCCCCCCCCGGGAGCAACACTTACACCACCTCGAGGCGCCGGCAGCTGCTCCCCACGGGCCGGACCTCGATGCTGCCGTATTTCGCCGGGGGGATGAAGGCTCTGGTGGTTTTGCGGCAGCGGCAGCTCAGGTTGCCATTGGTTTCCAGGAGAGCTGGAGGGGCACGCGGCCGCGGCTCGCCCATCACCCAAAATCCCACTGCCGCCCCCAAAACCCTTCCTGTGCAATGCCACGTGCCCGCACACCTCACCGGGATCCCCCGCTTTAAACCCTGGAGGCGGCGGGATAACACCCCTGAAAGCCCTCCCTACACACACACGCACACACCGTCCCCAGCATCCCCCAAGCCCGCCCCGGGGGAGCCTCACCTCCGTCCCCGGGGCGGTGGGTCGCCAGCAGCACCCCCAGCAGCAGGGCCGCCCACGCAGCCATGCCGGCCCCACGCCGGCACCGGCAGCATCCCCCTATTTGAGCCGGAAAATAGGAGAAGTGAGGCGGCACGGGCGGCCCCGGGGTCGCGGCGGTTTTCGCCCGTCCCGCTCTGTGCTGACGGCGCTCGCTGAGCTTGCAGTGCTGCCGATCAAACGTGGCTCGGGGCTTGGCAGGGGCCCAGGCTTCCCGAAACTAGCTCCGTTTTGCCCTTCCTAGAATGCCGCGTCTTGTGAAGAGATCAGTTGTTTCCCCCAACTTTGTTCTTAGCCCGCACAGCCCCACGAGCCCAGAGGTTTCTCTGTCCTGTGCGATCAGGTATTACTCATTTCTCCTACAACCGTACTGTCTGCCCACAAGGCGCAGACCAGCAGAGCTCTGGTGACATTTGCTTTTGGTCTTTTCCCCCAAAACTCTGCCACGTGACCTCACACCCATTCCCTTATGGCCTGGATTGATTTTTAAAGCCTTACAGCCGCCTGCAAACCCCAATCCCATCACAAACACCAGCACCTGGATGTGGGATGCATTGGCTGCATCCACCTCCCTGCCAGGAACATTGTGGCCTCAGGACTGAGGGAAACAACAGGGAAGGACCACTGACAGAGGGCATGGTTAGATGGGATTTTGGGAAGAAGGTCTTCCCTGTGAGGGTGGTAAGGCCCTGGCACAGGTTGCCCAGAGGAAGCTGTGGCTTCCCCATCCCTTGAAGTGTCCAAGGCTGGGTTGAACAGGGCTGGGAGCAACCTGGAATAGTGGGAGGTGTCCCTGCCCATGGCAGGGGGTTAGAACAATATGAGCTTTAAAGTGCCTTCCAACCCAAAGTGTCCTATGATTCTATGGCCTATATTACTTCAAAGCTAGGAGATCCAGGGAAAATACAACAGCAGGAAAAATCCTGAATTTTATTGGACTTGAGCTCTCGGGACAGGACACGCCACGCCAACAAACCCCAGACACACACTCTGCCGCTGGGCACTTCGCACAAAAAGAGTCACAGAGTCATTCCTAAAGAAGCAGGAGCAGCCCCTGACAGAGAACGGCTTCACAGTCCATAGGCAAGTAAATAAATGAAGGACTCAGATTCACGGTGATCCGGGGACCAAATGCAGGGGCAAACACCCCCACAAACCCGCCATGGGGCTGGGGCTGGCAGTGAGCCACCCTCCCTACAGGCACTGCCAGCGGAGCCGGACACAGGCATTTCAGGAAGGGGGGGAAGCAAGGGCAATGTGAGGAGCAGCCAGGTCTGCACACCCGGGCATCGTCCACCAGCCCGTCTCGGGGCTCTGGGCATCAACTTCCTTAGCAGGAAACTTATTTTTTCTTCCTGCAGAAAGCAGAAGGAGGAGACGTGTGAATGCCGAGAAAAGCGGGTCCTGGGGGAGGAAGCTCCTGCCCCAAGCGAAAGAAGTCACTGCCATTTCCCCGGGGTAGGAATCACTTGCTGAGACAGTCACAAAGCCGGCACGGGCATGGGGTGGGGCAGTTTCCCAGCCCCGCACCGACGCACTACTGCACCTGCAATGAGCCAACCCTGCTCCTGGCCGTTGCTCTCCACCTTTTTTTTTCCTCTAAAATATTTTTGGAGACGCAGCACTGTGCATATAAGCCAGGGAGAACATGACCCATGGACGGGTCACGTCGAACTTGCACAGCAAAGAGTTGCCCCTCACCGCCTTGGGAGTGGGTCCCTTGGCCACCGGCAGCCCCCCAGGAGCCCCCCAGATCCCCCAGCGCTTCCCAGGAGTGCAGATGTGCTGGAATGCTGTCTAAAGCCACCTGAGCCAAAGGGGTTTCCATCAAAGCAACTCACGTGCTAGCGATACGCTTCAGCAGCTTCTTTACCCAAGGGGCTTCGGGATTCACACACACCTTCCCTGCCGCTCTTAATTTAATTCTGAAACGCAAGGAGAGCTCCTGAGAATTCCTGTCCCCCACAAAGGCAAGGATTCGATCAGCCAGAGCTGATGGGCAAGAGACAGCTTTTGCTCACAGCACCAGAGAAAGCAGACAGAGACAGATGAAGCCACAGCATGGCCAGGAACAAGGAAAATCCAACACGCTCCCATGCAGAGCGGAAACTTGGAGACCAGAATGCAGTTCAAACACAATTTTTTTCTGGAGATTTACAAATGTATCAATGCTGAGCAGTTAAAGAATTCTGGGATAATTAGCTATGGCTCAGCGTTTAAAGATGTGCTCCCTCCAAGCTGCAAACAACCCCCTTCTCCCTGCTAAGCACCAGCATGAGGAAATTACACTTTCCCTGGCTGGAAACATTCCTTTGGGTCCTGTAGCAGGTCGCCTGGGGTGCATTTCCACACCTCATATTCTCTCAGGGAGCAAGCCAGCAGCAGTTTTGGAAAGGTTTCCAGCACGGCAGCGCGGAAGCAGGCTGGCGGCAGAAGCACAGCACTTACATGATCTCCGTGCGCCTGCAGGTGCTGCCCACGGGCCTTATCTCAATGCTCTCGTATTTCTTGGGACTGATGTAGTCCGAGGTTGTCCTGGCACACCTGCAGCTCAGGTTCCCGTTCACCTCCAGGATGGCTGGGAGAGAGAGAACGAGGCAACTTACAGTGCAGCTAACCGTGCTGTGAGAGGTGCAGCTGCTCCGAGAGCCAAGGGAAGTTTCCCTTTCCATGTTTTCACTGACAGCACTGTAGGGACCGCAGTAAGAAGCTGTGCATCTACCTCAGTTCCCTGCTCCCACACAGCTCCTGAAAGCTGAACCAGACCCCAGCAAAGGACAGACACACGTTTTCCCTCAGCGAAACAGTCAGGAAGATCCCAGCCTCCTCCGGTCCTTGGATGCAGATGATGCCCACACACAGCAGGGAGCTGACAGCAAAGCCACCCGGAGCTCACCTGCATGGGCTGAGTGAGACATCACCAGCAGCAGCAGCAGCAGCCACGGGAGCACCGGGGTTCCCATCCCTATCCCAGCCGGCACCCGCATCCTCGCGGCAGGATCGGCCCCGGGGACGGTCTGAGGAGCCGGGCGCACAAACATCCCTATTTATTTGGCAGGGTCACGCGCCGATTCAGGCACAAGGTTCACACTTGGGCAGTCAACAGCCAGCCAGCAGAGCATGGAGAGGGGTGACATCATTTCTCGGCTGCTCCCACAGCCACCTCAGAGGCTGAATTGACAAGATCATTGATCAAGACCTGCCACTGGGACGAGGTGCAGATTTGGATTCCCCACACCCAGTTTCTGTCGGGTCTGTGCTCATATCACCCTTCACTCCCTTGAGCATTTACCCCTCAACCACATGAAAAAGCCCAGAATAAAACCAGAGCTAAGCGGGGGGGGTTTAATGCACTCAGACATTTACATATTTCTTTCTTAGGGCTGTATTTCCCCCACACTATTTTTGCTGCCTCTTTCATCAGCAAAAACACCTCACCGTGGAAAAATAATCAAGATCTCTGCCCTGTTTTCACTCAGACCCTTCAAATCTCATGCTTGGCTGGACCAATAACACACCCAGGATGGCCACAGGAGCATCCCTTGTCCTTGGATGTCAATGGGACAGAGGCTGCCCTGAATAAAGTCTGCAAAGTCACCAGCCAGGAGGCCAAAGGGGAAGGGGCAGGCAAGGAGGAAGGAAGAGGGCACAAGAAAAGTGATGTGGTTTGTGTGATAATGTTGTAATTTGGAGCTTTCAAATCGCATCAGCATTTTATATAGTAACAAAATGGTACATTTTAAAAAAAAAAGGAAAAAAAGAGTGGAAGCACTCAAGCTACTCATCTCTCTCTGAAAACCTGGTTTTTCCTCTAAGTCCTAAAATCTTGTGAAGACCTTGTTCAAGAGGTTCAAAAATAGGTGACTGAGTTTAACTCCCTGTACACCAGGGCCATGGAGAGGCCAGGGGAAATTTCCATGAGCTATTCCCCAAGTCCTACAGGAGGAACAAGCACCTTGCTGTCACAGCACTGAAAAAGGAGACATGGCCTTAAAACTGCTCTTTGTTCAGTCCTTTCAGATTTAAATTTCCTTGCAGGGAGTTATCAGAAGCCCAGCCTAGGACTGGTTTTGCTGGGTTATGGAAGGGTGCTCTCGGGAAAAAAGAAAATGGTGGGGAAGGCAGCGATTCACCGGGAGAGATGACCGGTCACCTACCACAGACTGCTATGGAAGCGCAAAAGATCTCTCAAAACCTTTCTAGGTAGGGAAGGCGGAATCACCGTGGAGGCGGCAAGAAAGGAGGACTTGGCTGCCACGCCCGGGTTTCTGAATCAGCCCCCCGGTTCTGATGGATGACTAAAGTGCAGTTGAGGAGCACTGTGGTGTTTTCTCAGGAAGGAAAAGCTGCAGCCTCTGCGGTGGCTGATGTTTCTGCACACCAGGGGGAGTTTTGAAAAGGGAGAAGGGGGGTGAGGAGCTGACCCCCCCCCGCTATATTTAAGTTAACCGCTTCCGAGATGCCAGGAATTCGGAAGAGGGGCCCTCACATATTGATCTGTGGCCTCATCCAGGCCAGCATCAACTGAAACATGCACAAAACATCCCCACAGCTTCTCTATTTTCTGCAGCAGCTGCACCCTTGCAGGCAAGACTTTTATTTCAGTCATTTTTTTATCTTATTTTTATTAGATTTTTATCAGTTTTTTTACACCTGCTAAATCCTTCCCCCAGCACCTAAGTCACAGCCAAAATTTTTCAGCCCGCCCCTCCCTTCCCCACAACTCAGCCAGGGCTCCTTGCAGGAAGAAAAAAAAAAAAACCAACAACCAAACTCTGGGGTTTTTTTGCTTTAAATTTTCCCCAAAAAACCCCAAACCGTGATGAATCTTTACTGCTGCGGTTTGTGGTCCTGTACCTGCTTCAAAGATAAAGATGCCTCCTACCGAAACCTGAAACCCACACCTACTTCAGCCTCAGTGTGACAGCACCAGAATTAGCCAAAACCTAACGAAATCAGTCCAAAATTAGGTTGGTTGAGCAACCTGTCGAGCTCACTGTCACTTATTGTCTTCAAGCCAAGGTGAACAGACTTGCTGGTGATGCAGCATGGGGACAAAAATCTCAGTTTTGGCTCATTTTTGGTGACAGCAGAGCTGTGACACCTCTGCAAGCAGGTCAGAAACCTGCTACAGGCGTTTATAAAACCATTTGGCCTGCTTGAGGGCCAAACACAGGGAATATGGTAAGAGGGGGCTTTGAAAGAGATGGGATAAGGCAGAACGAAAAAGGCTCTGAGCAGGAACCAGCGGAGCTAAGGATGATTTTGGAGAACTGTGATGTGACATTCCTGCCTCCCCAGTCAATCCTGAGCCACAGGACCTCTGTGGAGCAGCTTTCTGCTGCAGGGGCAGCCGCAGCAGATGTTGAGCAGCACATCAGCGCGAGCCCTGGAGCAGGGGCAGTTTTTGGGACATCCCAGTCACCCCAGAGATGCAAATGGCACCAAGCGAGCCCAGGAGAAAACCCCCGGACTGCTGTGCCAGCTTGCACTAGAAAAGCACCGTGGGGAACACCCCAGCACCCCACACAGCCCTGCCGAGCTCTCGAGCTGTCTCTGATCCGAGTCAATCCGAAAGGCCGAGCCGAGGAGTGGTGTTATCCCTCCGAGGCACACCGGGAGAGCAAAAAACACCGTGCCGCCTGGCACGGAGGAGGCGAGGCCGGAGGGAGACCCGAGGGCTTTCCCAGAAAGTGCCACCGAGGCCGTGGGCCCTGGTTCCCTCCCCACGCATTTGCATGTGGGCGCAGGAACCGGTCTAGACGCCGCAGGTGCCACGGAGCGCCCGGGCACCGTTGGAGATTTGCATCGCGGCGACGGCGACAGCTCAACCCCACGCCATGGGAGCAACGGGATGATGAGGGACGCAAAGTCAGGCTGCAACGGGACGAAGGCAATGGTCAGCGAGTGGGTGCACTGTGAGCCAGCTGTGCCTCTTGATGGGGTCCTGATGCTCTCCCTGAATAGGCAGAGCCACTTCAACCTGGAGATCTCCGCGTATCTGGTGGCTCTGGCTCTTAGCACTTCCTTCTCAGGTAGTCAAAAAGCCATCCGGGTCTAGCTCACAGTGGCTTAACATGGCCCTGGAAACTCCCCCAGCTAGATGTCGCTTCACAAGATAGGAAGTTTCTGCCCCCAACAACCCCCAGCATCCTTCCCCGGAATACCAAGAGGACGCAGCAAGCTCGCAACTGGAAAAAGGAATTAGACCCTGGGACCGCCAGGATACAGAAGGATTCACATGAGTTTCACAGTCAGACATCTGGGTGCATGACAAGGACCAAAGAGATACCAAAAGTGCCACAAATACAACAAAGATGGTCCGCAGGTTCATTTCCCCTCCACACTCCAGAGGGAGCAGCCTCCCAAAGGCATGTTCTGATTTCTGGAGCCAAATTATTCCCTATTTGGGCAACCTGTTTAGGCAAGCACTTCCCAGACAGACGTCCCAGCACCAATCCCCCAAGAGTGTTATGGCAGAGTCCCCTCCCCTTCTCCTTGGAGTCTGACATCTTGATAAATGGAGTTACAAGTTTGGTTAAACATTTTCTATTTTTCCAGTTATTAGTGGATTCCACTTTAGTTGAGCCCATAATTAAGCTGTCTCCACATTACTCGGCTTGCAGAATAACCCAGAGTCATTAGATTTGCTAATGTCCACTTTAATGCTTCAAGGCCTTTCCTTATCCTCTTTTTGCCAGGTGTCTCCCCACTTGTTCTTTCCTCAGAGAAGATGCTTTCCCCACGTGTCACCCACAAGCCACCACAGGAGTAGCTGTATTAAAAAGAAGCCCCAAGCCAAGAGCGACTGTTCTCCAGCAGCGAGTAGAAGTGCACAGGGTAAGGAGGGGAAATCCAGGTCTGCACTGAGAAGGAAGCTGCAATACTCATGTCTTTTGGGGAAATGAGCAGCCCTCCCACCCCTTGGAAAGCCCCTTCTCAAGCTTTCCTCTTGAACCCAGCATCCCTTGAATCAGCACTTTGGGCACCGGAGCCTTGTGCCCAGAGATGCTCTCAAAGGGAGAAACCTGAGCCCTGCTTCTGCTAAGGACAGGAGTCTGAGCAGGAATTGATACTGAAAGGGGCTGTCCTGGGCTAAAATAACCCAGTTCAGGTCTGGAGGGTACAAAAGGAAGGCGAGTCAAGCACACAAGTCATGCTTCATGCTGGAAGGTCAGCAAGCTCTGGCCTGCCGGGTGAAAACGGGAAGGGAGATGAAAGGGCAGCACTCAGGGAGAGAAGAAAGGCTTCGGGAGACACGTGAAAGTGAAACCAAGAAGCACAAAGCCATAAAACCCATGAAATCTGCTTTGATCTTTCCTCAGCTTTTATCTCGCTTGCCGCTCACGATGCACACCCTGAAAACTAATAAGGCCCTAAATTAGAGTCAGACCTGTCGCAGGGCACAGCCGGGGGCTGGATCCAGAACGTCCCTGCAGCTGTTCGGGTATCTCCCCTCCCTTCCCTACCCCACCCTGCCAGCCCCTCACAGGCTCTCACTAGAGCGTCTCCTGGCTTGAGGTTTGATCGGGAGAGAAAGGTTTTGCACCCCAAACCCGAAGCTCCCCGCCGCGGCTAAGCCAGGGGAATGGAAAAAACGGGGGAAAAGCCATTTTCACCTAACAGACTGATTTTTCAGGGGTAAGCAACAAGAAGTTGACCCAGCGAGTGCAGCTCGGAGTGGAGGCCACTAGAGAGCAGCAGACACCAGTGTTGCTGATGGCAGCCGAGCAAAGGAAAAACAGAGCGGGAAAGGAGACTTCCAGACGGCCCGGGATCTGCCCAAGTGTCCAGCTGCTCGGCAAAGGATCACAGTCCAACGTGAGTGAGCGTACAGAAAAAAAGTTAAACCTTTGCAAGTGTTACATGTGCCTGCTCTCATCACAAAGAGTTGTGTGTGGGGGGGGAGGGTGTTCCCTGAAAAGGCGGCTTCCAGAAGTATTTCTAAACCACCAGCTTTGAGCTTTTCCCCCCAGTTTGTCATTTCTACTCACGGCTTTGAGCCGGGGTGCCCAAGGAACAGGCATGGAGATGGGATACAGCCAAGAAGGACCAAGTGACTGGGTGTTGGGGTGGGAATAAACAGGGGAAACTCAGACCTGGGGAAGGAAAGGGAAGGCAGGAGATGAGATGAAAGGAAGGCTTCCTCCTCTCCCAAAACACACAGGTTGGTGCTCTTTGCTCAATTCCCAGGCAAGAGCAGTAGCAGAACTGGCTCGTCTTGATGTTCTGCAGCGAAGCAGAGTTCAGGGGAGGTTTTTGGGTGGGGAGAGGCACAGAGGCATCCTGGAAATCTAGAAACGCAGGTTAGACCCTGCAGCAATGTAAAGGGACCTTCGTCTGAGGGAGGATGGAGGAAGATGCTGCACGGATCACCCTGAAAGATGAGGAGGAGGAGGAGAGGGAGATGCCTTCTTTCTCCTGCATGGCTAGGGGCCTGGATGAAGCCAACATCATGCCCGTTTTTCCAACCCCAGAGATTGCCAGAGGCATGAAGATGCAATGCCTTTTTAGCATGTGTACCCTGGCTCTGTTCTCAGGTAGAAAGCTGGGAGGTTAAGTGATCTTAAGCTCAGACAGGAGCCTTACTGTTCAAGCTGCACACCTGGAAACAGCTGGAAGCTGTTAGTGTCACGGGAAGCCAGCATGCCAGTTGGGAAAAACAACTGCTGGGGCTTCCCAGTGGGAGCAGCTGGAGAACTGGAGAGCAGGCCGCCTGCCTCCATCGCTCCTGTGATCTCATAGTGTTCCTGGGAGAGTACGCATTTCTTTAATCCCAAAGAGGAGCCATGGTGGGATCCAAGTTTAGGGGAGCTCAAGGCAAACCTCTTCCCTAATTTCTCCCGGGTTTTTGCTTGTAAGGGAGTTATGCATCCCACAGACACGCTTCCCCCAGGACACTGTTGGATGCTTATTTGCTGAAAGGCAACCCTGGGGCAGCCTGCAGTGTCACAATTCCAGAGAGGAAAGGTGAAGGAGGGAAAGACTGTGGAACGGGGCAGCATTTTCCCCAGGGTTTGGGGAAACTGTTCCCCAGGAAGCATCCAACCTTGGGGACTGATATAACCAGCCTGTCTGACAGTTATGTCTGAGCCTGGCTTTTCCTGTCTGGTACAGCTGGTTATCGTTCCAGCTGGAGGAGAACGATACTGGGAAAGCCACCCCATGGGACTGGAGGGCATTCAGCTGCTCCCTGGGGAGCTACTCCCCAGCTTTGCAGGGAGTGTGGATAAAACGCATTTCCATGCCAAAACCAGGGATTTTTAATACTTGGGAAATATCAGCCAACACAAACTAATGCTGTAAGTCCATCCCACTGCTTCAACACTCATCCACCGTTGGGAGGCAACTGCAAAGGACCCTCCCCAGTCTGCTTTGTCATGCTAAAGAAAACGATGTTTATCTGCCCCAAACTCACATGCATGGGACTGGGAGACCAACAGCAACACAAGAACGTGATTCACAGCACATTTTCTTCAAGCCCTGCCTCACCCACAGTGTTTTCTGTGCTGTTGAATCAGCCTGTGGAAGTGTTTAAAGGTCACAGTGCTAAATGCCATCAAAATATTTTTGCTACTCCGACTGTATCAGCCCCAGGACTGTGCCTGCCCTGCTTCGGGCTGCTGCATCCTGCCTCCGATGCCTCAGGATATCTGATGACGTGCAGGAGGTCACACAGTCCCTATCCCAGCTCTCACACAGCTCCAAGGTGCGGCAGCCTTGTCCCAAGTCCAGTCACACCTCTGTGTCATATCTCCCACCTCCTCACAGGTAATGCCGCAGCTATTTGCCCTACCCAGCTGATATTTCCTCAGTTTCTGAGCTATTTTCTGAATTGCTCGAGCTATCAGGGTGTTTGCATAAACAGCAGCAGACTCACACCCTCGCTCCCCAGCCTCTCCTAAGGTTAGTCACCGTCCTGCCTAACCCCAGACTAACCTGCAGGCAGGGAGCCCACGTTTCTACCACACCTACGGAAAAAACCTTCTTTGGAGGTGCACGTAACCACAGCAAGTTCCTGCACTTCAGGGTCACAACAGAAGCCCCATAGCAGCCGTTTGCTCATTGTATCACAGAATGGTTTGGGATGGAAGGGACCTTAAAGGTCATCCAGTTCCACCCCTTGCCCTGGGCAGGGACACCTTCCACTAGCCCAGGTTGCTCCAAGCCCCGTCCAACCTGGCCTTGGACACTCCCAGGGATGGGGCAGCCACCAACTTCAAGTTACAAGTACTTGAAATAGAAGTAAAAAAGTGTTTAGTGTCCTAACCCCGAACCTGTGTTCTGTAGACAGTGTTTTCACTGAGGAAGACAGGCTGGTTGAAAGCTTTGGGTGGAAAAAGTAGAATCCTGACTCTGCTCCTTTCTGCACTCATTCTCTCCTTATTCCTCTACTTCCAACATGACAAGACTGGTCAGGTAAACAAAATCATACCCCTCTCCCCAGAAAGCACAAACAAGCAAAATGATACACCTCTCCCCAGCAAGAACAACCCAGAGGAAACAAGACACAAACAACCCAAAAGGCTGTTGCTGCAGATTCACGACAAGGTAACAGCCGCTCTCCGCATTTCAACTTCATTAGAGAAAACAGGCTCTTCCCTTAAGACCATCTTTTGAACCACTTAGAATATTGCTGTGTTGGCACAGAACTCTCTAACAAAGAGTAAATTTCAACTCAACTGCTTCCAAGACAAGTTGCACTGACTCCAGGTGTTGTTCCCTGACAACACCTAGACAAGAGGAGGGCTCCCCACCATGCAGAGACTTCTCCTTGCATCTGAAAGAAGGTGAGGACAAGGCATATTTCTGTGAATAAACAAGTTCCTGCTCCAGTTCAATGGGAGCCACCAGCATAAACTACTAGTAAAACAAGTGGAAAAGCTGTGTGTACTTACACATGGAAGTCTGACTGCTGGAGGAGCAGTGAAGTGTCACCACTGCAGCCAAACTGTGTTTCCCAGTCTGCTGAGAAACGTAGCACTGGGTCTCCCACCATGAGCAGGAAGTTGCAAGGGAGTCTCTACACCTGGGCTCAGCTAGGAAATGCCCAATTCCTTGTAAAGCATTCCCACCTGGGAAGGGTGAGTGAGGGGACAGCTTGTTTGTGTGCCTTCCTCAGCTGCCTGGTGATTGGCAGCAGGAGGAGATGGGAAGCAAATTAATGACATTTTACCCTCTGAGTCCTTTTCTAAAGGGTTCTGCCATCCCCTCCCAAATGTCTTAGTAAAATCACCAAATCCCTGCTGCTTGCACAGGCACAGGAGTTCCCTGTCATTTGTGTCCTGCTCCTCTCTCCCCCTCTTTGCAGCAAAGCTTTTTAGCACGTGCCAATCCCTCAAGTCAGAAAGTAGCTTAACATTAAATTTGTGCCCAAGGAGCCAAAAAGTCCTGGATTAACAGGCTCTCCTCTCTCCTTTCATTCTGCTTACACACTTCCAGTGACCCATTTTACACAGCCCTGAGGGCTAGAGGGGCTCTGCAGCCAGACTTCTTCTGTTTGTTTGTATTTCCACACAGATGCTTGGGGGTTTTTTTCCCCTAACCACGATAAAGAGGATGCAGAGGTAGTTTCTGACTATTCCAGCTGCTTTGTGGCAGGTTAACCGGGACAGCTGCAGTGGGAAACAGAGATAGGAGTTCAGAAAAGTGATTAAAACTGACAGAAAGCCCTGAAAAAATTCCAGCTGCCCTTATTCACACCTAGAGAAAGCTGTAGCGAGATCTTACTAGGAAAAGCCCTCCTATAGGATTAGTCCTGCTCGCAGGCTCCCTCTCCAAGAGGGGGCTGCCAGCCTTGGGTCACGTATCCTTCGTCTACAGTGCAATAAATACCCCAGATAATGCTTTAAAACAATCCCCTGACAGGCTGCACGTAGAGGCTTGTCAAGCCTTAAGCACCCTGCAGGCTGCACTTAGAAACCTCTGTCCTGGACGATTTATCCATCAGGGAGGTTCTTTTCTCCCCCCACCCCAATCTCCTTAGTTGCAGGTTGTTTCCATCTGTGGGAGTTTCCTTTCTCCTGGTGCTGTTGAGGCTGAACCCCGGGAAGAGGCTGATTTCCATCCAGTCCACTACAAAACCCTTTCTCTTCACATGAACTGTCTTCCTGCAATTCCTTCTCTACATGAGAGCATTTCCCTGCCACTTCCCATGAATTCCACAGATAAAAAGACCCCCATTCCTCCAACCTTTCTCTCGCCTCTCTACATTTCCAGCCAGACCTATCGTCCTCCTCCGTTAAAAAACAACAGACAGCCACAGCCCCTTTATATTTTATAGAATATCTGTGATCTCTGTAAGGCACTCCAGGCATTTCAAGAGTTTCAAAGCACTTGCAGGGATAATAATTGTCCTGGGTTCTTACCCAGAAGGGCATGGAAATGCTATCACGAGGTTCAAATAAGTCAGCACACTTACATACCTTTCCAAATGTGTTTGGAATAGTTTATTTTCAGGCCTTTAACGAGAAAATCATATACACAGAGTCTGATTTTTTTTTTCCTCTGGCCTTGGTAGGGCAGGGAAATGAGTTCTCCTAAGCCTTCATTCCCTGGAAATTGTGCCCCAGCCTGGATCCTCCTCCCTGCACGTACAAATCAGCATCGCTAGTGAGCTTTAAAACTGCTTGTGGCTAAAGATAAAATGGTCAGAGATTCTCCGTCTTACACTTTGTGATCCTTCCTTCTGTCTGCTCACAACTTGCTGTTAAGGCACAAGGTCTGGCCAATTACTCCTGGCTCAATCTACTGCAGGGTATTTCCACTTCTGAAATGGAAATTAAGAGACTGGCCCAGGATCCAAGTGTGGATTTGAATTTCAGACTTCCTGAAGTTCAGGAGCATTCTGACTTGGGTTCTCATTTAGCCCACAGTAGCACAGGACAACTTTGCCTGCTTGTTTCCAAAAACCTGTTACTAGAGATAAGACCTTGCTCAAGCAAACATTTGCAAAGCTCAGGTGTTGATTAGATATCTTATATCCAAAGTCTTCCCTCTGGGATAACCCTAAGGATGTACAAGACCTGAGTTTCGGAGCTCATAAATCTCCCCGACTCCTTCAGAAAGCAGAGGCAGACGGAGGTGTTCAGCTACTGGAAAAGAATCACCCTCTCTGTACACACCAGCTGGAAAAATGCTGCTCCAGTTCGGCATCCAAGTAGCCCCCCTAGATCTCCTCTATCTCCTGAGGCTGGGGAAGGACAGAAAAGCGAGCACAGATGTCAGCTACCTCCAAAAGGACTATGACCTGCCGGGCTGGCGAGCGGACACCTCCGGGGAGCAAGGCATTTTGTTTGCCTCTTCTACAGCACAGGGCACACAGGACACTGCTCGAGGGATGACAGGGCACTGTCACGTACTGTTGCTTACTGAAAACTAAGTCCCTCCCTGCTCCCAGCTCAAGAAGTGATGCCAGAAGATGCAAAACTGATCACAGAGCAACAATATCGAGTGATGGCCAGCGCAGGCTGAAGGGCCCCAGAAGGTGCAGAGTCTGAGAGATGGGCCTGGAAGGATCAAAAGGAAGCAATAACATTAAAGCTTTGACCCCAGTGAAGCAGAAAATGATTTCTGACCAGAGCCAGCATGGCTTTAACCCTCTGAGGACTCAAAGCTATATAGAAAGAGTCCAGCCTTGTGGCTTCAGGTGGATCTTTTGTTAAAGAGATGAATCCCAGGGGCATTCCAAAGGCAGGCTTCCATGGCAACTGTGGGAAAAGCCCATTAAATAGAGCAGGACAGTTGGTAAATTCTCCATTACACAAAGTCTCTTCCAGCAACTGTGGCAGTACTGAAAACCTTCCAGACAAACCCCAGTTAAAACATACATCATCACAGGCAGCACAGCGTAAACAGGAGTTCATTTAACAGTCAAGCCTTCAGCTGCTTCCTACAGAAACCCAAAGCCATCCCAATCTTTTGTGTTGAGAATTACACACCAGTTGTAACAGCTGTCCAGCACTCAGCTAAGTATGAATAGACATTTGACACATTAGATGACTGTGCCTTCCTGGCTGCTTGGCAGGACAAGGTGCATGGGTGTTTCCCACTGAAGCCCAGGACAAAATTTCCCACCACACACTAATCCTTGACTTCACTGGGTGGGAGTGAAGTCAGAGCCAAGCGCCCTGGAAATCCCATCACAAGTGTTTTCTTCATTTAGATGTTTAATAGGGCTCATATCCCTGATGAAGACGTACTTGCTACAGCCAAAGAAAACCCCACCAGCGCTCTTTGAAGGAGAAATTAAATGCTTCATTAATTCAAAAATGGTTCAGATTGCAAATCAGAACCAGAATGTACAGGTCTAGAGGCAAGATTACTAATAATTCATTCATGCTATGTTTATGCAACACTAAGGATGAGATTTTAATTGCTTATTACTCTAATTGATTTCATTCAGTTGTTATGGCAACTTTCTCCTTTTAGTAGGTGCACTACACCAGACACAGGCTCAGGCCACAAAGCACAGCCATGTGACACTCCACAGCTGCAACACATTTTAAAATAAGTATTTTTCATTGTCCACTGAGTATTTACTGATTCACATTTTGTTGGGCTTCAAAGCCCTGACAGCCACATGGGATCATAAGAGTAACTCACTCCCCTGTTAGTGCAAGCACAGAAAGGGCCCGAGATCACGAGGCAGCGCTGGTGCTCAGATCCGCTGTTTCCTTTACTCTGTGTTCCAGCCTTTCATGCTACAGTCAAGCACAGAGTGCTCCAAGCTCTGACAGGAACATCCTTCTTATTCCATCAGAGGAAGAGGGGGAGCTGTTAAAGACCAGGGTCTGAACACACTGACTGATTTATTCTGAATGGTTTATTGCTCTGTGTCACTTGTTATATGTCATCAAGTGGTGGGGAAGTCAAGCTCCCTGTTTAAAAGGCCATTATCATTATTTAATTATGGAATGACAACTCACCAGGAAGAGAAATGGCTCCACGACTGATCCCTTGTGGCCCAGTCCAGCCACAGGAGAGCAGAAACCCATGTGAACCTTCAGCACTACACTTCCAATAGGTTTGGCAGCACAGGGAGTCACATCCCAGACAACCTGGATGCAGGTGGGAGCTGTCCCAGGGGATGGCTTCCCCACGCAAGCATTCCCTCTCAGCCCCCTCCCTCCCAGACCAGTTATGAAAATGAGCCCGTATTCCAGCCCTGCAGCCTGCCAGCCTTCCAAGCCCCACCACGTGGTACCAGCAAGCCCCAAACAGCATTTAAAGCCATGCACTCCTCTGCCACTAAAAACAGGCAAAACAACCCCCAAAATTCCCGTTCTTTGAAGGCAGCCAGGCAAACCCCCTCGGAGGGATCCACAGCCATCTGACCCGGCAAAATCAAAGTGGAGCCTAAATTATCAAACCGCATTATGAAACCTGACTTTATCACCACAGAAGTGAACCTGACAATGCTCTTCCAAGCCAGGACGAACTTAAAAGGGGCTGAATGGCACACCTCAAGCTTCATTAATCTCCCAAGCTGTGTAAACCCAGGGATATTGCCTATGGCTTCCTGCCTTCCTAAGAGCCCACCTACGCCGCGCACGCGTTCCTGCCGGCTCCCGAGCGAGGCTGCACTGAGGTGACCCAAGTGGGCACCTTTGAAGTGGAAGCTGAATGCCTCTTTCATGTTCGAAGCAGGCAGAACAGACAGCGAGCAACCAGTGCTCTGAAAACTTGGGAGCAAGCACTGGCAGGAGGCACAGCTCCATTCTACAATCAGCTCTCCGGGGTACGTGCGAGTTACTTATTAGTCAGAAGGGACTTTCACACACAGCTCCTCGTGCCAAGCGTCCATCCCTCACCTGTTGCACGTGGGAAGTGAGAACTCCTGCAGTGTGTTCCTGTATTAAAAAAAAAAAAAAAAAAAAAAAAA
>VZRE01013879.1:175600-189278 GCA_013396775.1 Cephalopterus ornatus
CCCCCAGCAAACAAAAAACAACCCGCAAACAAAACCGGAGAGGTTTCTCTTACTGCCCTGGATGTATGTGCACAGGTGAACTGCAGCTGAAGGCAGGAAAATCAGGAACTGTGTTAGCAGCTTGTTCTGCCAGTGAATAGCACTTTCCTGTAACGGCATCCTTTGTCTGCAGGAGGCACTCTGTATTGTCAGTGCAAGCGATTACAAAGCCTAAAAATAAAAAAACCCTCCTGTTTTGCATCTTACACAAATGCATCCCAAAAATCATAAAGTGCTTCTGTCCAGGGAGCCGTCTGCCTCAGCTCCTGCAGAAACTGCTTTTGGAAACCATAGCCTGCAGCACTTCGCAGCCTAAAATTTCTCCAGGGAAACCGAAAAGTATTTCTTTTTGTAAAGTTAGCTATAAACATAGGCCAAAGAGAGATCTTTCTGAGATGGGTTACATTTTATGGACCAAGTCAGGGTATTTTTAATGGATAGGCAGGTGATTTTTAATGCCCCTCACAAGTGAAAACCTCACACCAAAGTTTTGACTCTCAAATTTCAGTGCAAGATCCCACCTGCAGCTTGTGACCTCACAGGCTTGAGACGTCAAAGCCAATGCCTTGACTCGGCTCACTTCTCCTTTATTACCTTCCAAAATGCTCTTCAAGGGGTTTCAGTGTAGCCACTTGACCTTCCACTGAAGATTAAGAAACCGTAGGAACTGTGTGAGCAGAATTTAAAAATTCCCAAAGTGACCACAGGGGGAAAAAAAAAAAACAAACAAAAAGCCACCACCCTGGAGCTAAAGTTTCATTTTAAATCAGGGAAACAGAAGCAGAAAGCTGGGGAGAGTTCATGGTGACTGTCCCAGCTTGGGCAGCTTCTCCAGCCACGGGCCTCAGAATAACCAGGGAAGTTTTTGGCTGGAGCACCCTCCTGCTGTTCTCTGAGAGGTGCTGCCGCACTGACAGGGATCTGTGCTGCTGGTGTGGCTTTTCTGCACTGCTCAGGTTTTATCATCCCGACCTGAGCAGAGAGAAGAGACTCCGGTCCCTCTGTGATCTTCATATGACTTCCCCGTGCTGGATTTTGGGAAGCTGTGCTGGCCCTCCCCTTTCTCATCCTCTGGGATCCCGCTCTGCCGTGGCTCCCGTGTGTTTTGGGAAGGCTGCATACATGTGCTGGCATTTTTTCCAAATGGCATGCATATATCTGATGGAGAGCTGTGTAAAGGGAAATGCAAACTGAATTCAGCCCCGGGGGTGCTTGGCCGGTTGCCTGGCCCTGCTCTCTGTGCTGGAATAGTCTGTGCACCACTCTTGCTCCGAGGGAAACTTTCAAGTGTGTCATTCCTCTTCTTTTTTCCCTTCTAAAGGTAATAAGGCCTCAGCCCTCAATTGAATTACATCCCTAGTTCAGAAAGGAAAGGTTATTTTCCCCTCTCTTTTCCCCTTGGCAGCTCAAGAGGAGCTGGCAGTGCTGCTCACTGCTATGTCAGGGTGCTCCAGGAACACCCCGAGCTCTCTGCTGGGGCCACTGACCGGCCCAGGCAGCATAGGGACAACCTCCAAAGGGATCAGGACGACTAAAAGTGCTTTTCTGGGCTCAGGCCTCTAAAACCTGTTTGTGTTGTAAATACAGGGGGAATGTTTGCCAGTCAGCAGAAAAAAGCACTGCCTGAGGATGCTCACTTTGGCCTGAAATTATTCCTGTGTTTTCTCCAGTGGTGGCTAATTACTCTCTTCCCTGCAAAACCAAGAAAGGACAATCAATATTTTATATTAGGAGACATGGTTGGGCTTAATATAGCTCCTGCTTTTTTCCTAATGAGCGTGCAGCCAGGAGCTCCCGGTCTCTTCGCTCTCGGTGCTCAGCACTGGGCCCGGCATCGGCCTCTGTGCTGGCTTGGCTGAGCTGTGCCTCTGGTCCTGGCCTGGCCCTGGCCTGGTCCTGACCTGGCCGTGTTTCTCCAGGCACATGTTTCACCTGGTGCAGCTCTTCTCCAGGTGCGTCCTGAGAGGCTGTAGCTGACACCCTGGTGGATGTGACCCACGTAGCGTCACCTGGGGTGTAACAGCTGGCACGCTGCAGGCTCAGTTAGATAATAAATAAATAGGTAACTCACCCATCTTCTGCCCTGCACAGGCCTGCAGAAACCCCTTCTCAGGGCTCTTGACTTGCAAGGTGGGAAGAGGTCCCCCAGCTCAGCCTTTCTCTGCTGAATGTGAATGTCCATCCCTGTTTCCCCTTGGCCCCATTTACAGTGAGTGTCCTCAGGATCAGCCCCAGGTTTAAAAAAGAAATGCAAAAATGACTAAATGCACATAAATAACATGAGGTTGGAGGTTCTGGAGTTTCACTTCCCCAGGCAGAGTCTCCCTTTGGGCAAGGGAGGAACTTCTAATAGGGATTTTTCTGCCCACACTGGCCTTTTGGGGGTTGGTGGGAAATGATTGTGGGACACACTGCAGAGTTTTTGGAGCCCTGTTCAGGAATCCAGGATTCAAGGTGTTCCCTCTAGCTGGAAAGCCTTGGGTCGTTCCACTGATACCTGGAAAACTCATGTAAGGGTATGCCAGTACAGCCTCTCCCTTGTTCACGGAGAAGCATTTGTTTTACAAAAATCTAATATAAAAGGAGTTTTTGTTCAGGACTGAGGGCCTTGACGTTTATTTGCCACTTACAGCCTGATGGGCTTTAAGTGGGACTGGAGTGTGGTTTTACACCTGGTGCCGAATGTGTGAGTGAAGAACAATATTTGTTCTTTATCAGTCTTTAGGGTTTCCCTTAGCTCTGGGAAACGCCTTGAATCTTGAATCTGCCTTTGTTCAGAGCTGGCAGTGTTATTATTTATTATATCAGATTGTTTTCCCTGTGGATTTTGTTTATTTTCTCAAAGTCAGCACCTTGCCTTATTTCCCGTACATACACCCTGAACTGTTGGATCCTCAAAGGAGCCTTGACGAAAGTGCCTGGTTAGCATTTGGCCAATGCCCACCTGCTGGGGATTGTACAAGAGCCCGCACAAGGAATTGAAAGTTTCAAGAACTTTCCCATGGATTTACCCTTCAGGGCTCAATTGTTTTTGCTTAACAGATTTAATACTGCCAAGAAATTTGTGGCCAGAGTCATGGTAGGCAGTTTTAGTCTGAATAACCTTTTCCATCAGATCATCTACTCCATTTGAGAGCAGGTGGTAGAATCTGTTGTCTTTAAAGAAAAAAAACAAACATCTTGTCTCTGCTTCGTTTTCAATTTCTAATTTACAGGGTTCTTGACACACTGTTACTGCTGAGTGAGGCTGCAGTAGGGCAGGGGAACCCCTGTTTCCTGTTCTGTGTATAGCAAAGTGTTGTGCTTTAAGTCACACCTTTTTTGTCCTTGCCTCAGTTCCTGAGGACTGTAGGCCTGGCACAGAGTGGCTCCATCACTTCCCTGGCTTGTCATCAGTTTGTGACATGCAGAGGCTGCCACTGGGTCTGCTGCTTTCTTCCTCCTCCAAAACCCGTTCCCTATCTCAAATCAGAGCTGGGCCCTAAAGTTCTGTGGCTCTCACGTGCTTTCAGAGTGGTCAGACCCGAGAGGAGCCTTGCAGAACACTCCTGGTACTTTGGTGTTCCACATGAACCAGGTCTTGCTGAAATCCCCCCTCTATCCGCTCTGCAGCTCTTCCCTGTCTCGCGGATTTGCTGTCAGCCTCTCCCCCCTCTCAGTGCTGAGGTGGGAGAGCTCTAGCAAAAAACCTCAGTGTGGCAGGAATCTGCAGGCCACAGAGGGGTTGGAGACCTGTGGGTGATTTTGGCCCAGCTTTGTCCAAATCTGAGCCAACTGGGTTGGGTTTCCATGGGCAGGTTTGCCAAGCACCAATCCCTGTGTGTCCCAGATGGGCCTGCTCCGTTTCCTGCAGCTCTGGTCCCCTTTGTGCTGCTTTTGGCTCAGTGTTTCATCAGGCTGTCTTTGGTTTTGCAGGTAGCTGTATCCAGCTGGGTGGCAGGTGGATCCAAGGGTTACCATGAAGTTTTCAGGACCCCTGGAGAGCCAGAGGTTGTCTCTCCTTCTGGAGATGGCAATCTCTAGGGAAGCTCAAATGTGGAAAGCACATGTGCCGAAAATTCAGCCCAATCAGGTAATGTCTCTTCTTCACACCATTGATCTCAGCAAAGGCAGGAGGCTGTCCTGGGTGTGTTGGTATGGGAACAGCTGGAGTGTTCAGGAGGAGTTACCTTTACCTGGGAAATTGGCCTCTGAAGGAAGGGATTCCCCCTTTATTAGAGGGACACACCTGCCCCTGGGGCGTGCAGAACACCCTGCACAGCACACAGTGGGACCTGTCTGCTTGTGAAAGCACATACAGCCATTGTCTTAATTGTCTTAATTAAATTAATTTTACAAAGTGTGTGGTTTATTAGTGCCCATTTCTACTGGGCACCAACTCTGCAACAGATCTTAAAAGCAGCTTCATTTCTTGAATTAGTTCATTAATAACGGTGTTGATCTGACTTGGGAAAGGCACTGCTCCAGGAAGAACCCCACTGACTCCAGCAGGACTATTTATGGAGCAGAGTGCAAGCTCATGTCAAGGGAACCAGAGCCAGGCGCTGGCCTATTCCAGTTAGGAATGTTCTCATAGGACTGGAGGAAAATTTGGAGTGGAAGGGACCGCAGGGGCTCCATAGTCCAACCCCCTGCTCGACTTGTGCAACAGGGAGGTTGGAGCAGGCTGCTCACGGCCTCACCCAGCCTGAGCTGGGTCTGTGCTCCTTTGGGAGGTGTGTGTCTCACATGTGCACCCAGAAGCACCTCTGCACTCCACAGAGTTCTGCTCAAAACAAAGTGTGAAATGTGAGGATGGTTATCACGGGGTTTCTGCTCCTTTGGTGCTGGGTTGGACTAGAATAACCACACTAAGGACTCGGATCCCATCTTGCTGTTGTCACGCCACATGAAGCGTTCATACAGGTAGGTCAGCTGTTGTCAGAGCTAATCCCTGTGCTGTTTGTTTTTTCTGTCTGGTGAACGAGAAACTGCTGCTGTTGGGTAGGAGCAAATACATTTTTAAGGGCCTCAGTATTAGTTTTGTTAATCCACATTGCGGTTTCCAAATGAGTGACACGGTTGTCAGAGGTGTGAAGTGTATGTAGCTGTGGCTTTCTTGGGGCACATACAGTTTAAAACTCTGGCTTATGGTAAACCAGGCTGTCACTCCCTGCTGGCAGTATTCCTGGGGTGATTACAATGTAGGAAGATAAGATTAGAGGATAAGAGATTGTAACCACACCAGATTCATGGGGGAAGATTTCACAGGGACAAGGCACTTGCGTTTGTGCCGTGGTGAACCTCCCAGCAGTCGCTCCTCTGCGCTTGTACCCGAGGGTTTCTGCTCCTGGAATTGCCACCCCCTAAACTCTGTTGCCTTGGTGTCTCCTTTTTTTTCCTGTTTTCCTCCATGTCAGTTCAGACATGGACATTAGTGCTGTGCTACTGAATGTTTCCTGCCAGTAAGTAATCGCTAAATTGGAGCGAGAGCTGTGTGTGAGGTGTAGGAAGGTCAGATAGAGAGGAGAGCATAAACACAGCTACTGCTGGGGGGGAACCCAGACTTGTGAGGCCACGGGGCAGCTGAGAACACTGTGTGGAATCACAGGTTTCTCTCTGTTCCTGCGGTTCTCAACACCCAGCTTTTCCAACTGTCCCGTGTGCCCCCGGCGTTCACTTTGGCTATGGTGCTCAGTGTGAATTACCCCATTTGCAGTAAGATCTGGAAGATGGTCAGATTCCCTCACAGCCACTGCCTTCTGAAAACAGCTGCAGCAGCCTAAAACCTCACTTGCACGACACTTGTTTATTTGCCATGACTGTCGGGAAATGTGCATCCTTCTGTGGATCAGATCTGGCACCCTGGAGCGTGTGGAACTTTCCATTCCCCGCTGCGAGGGTGGGCTGACTGCACAAAGGTTTAATGAGCTCACCTGGTTTGCCAGGGACAGACGCGAGTGCGTCTGCAGAAATCTGAACAGCCTGACTGGAGACACACCGGGGGTATTTTGAAGGAGGAAACTTTCAGTTTTGACTCCTGAGGAGACATTTTTGGTTCTAATGTTTAAAACCAGAACAAACGCAGTTTCTAAATATGTGTCAGTTGAGACCTTTGAAAGGAAGAAACAAACCCGTAGTTACAGAAACAGGAAGACTTTCCATTTTTAGGACAGGGTGCAGAGTCTCTTGGGGATGTTTTTCCTGGTAATTTAATGTATGTGATTTTTGTGTTTCCTTAGTACTTTTGGTCTGAAAACTCCCATCCCCTCCTTTAAATGCAGGCCAGTGCTCCGAGTATGTGCAACATAGCAAAGCCAGATCTCACAAGGGCTTTTCAGCCCGAAAAAACAGGTGGGCTGAGTCTGGAACCTCCTCATGCTTCTGAATGGATTTCATCTTTTTCTTCCTTTTTTTCCCTTCTGGTTTCTCCCACCACTTGGGTGATACAAGATGCAGGTGACATTCTGAAGTTTTCATGGGATTAAGGCTTGAGAAATCAAGCTGTAAAGCCTGGTCAGAGGTTGATTTTTGCATGTTACTGTGTAACTTTGCAGCACGGAGATGTGTGAACCCAGAGTTTTGGGGCTTCTTTTTATAGAAACAGTGTCACTTGTGTCATGCTTGCTTTCTTTCCTGTTCTGGCCCATTCTTCCTGTCTTCCCACTTGTTCTCTGGACCTCTTCAGGACTCAGAATATCTCAGTTTATTTCCAGTCCTAATAAAGGTCACCTGCTCACTCCCCAGGAGGCCACACAGAAACAAAGAGGGGAAAGGGCAGCACACCTGTCTGGGACAGCAGACATGAAAGAAAACATTATCAGGTGAGGTGTTCTTCCTAGATGAGGCAGCAATAAAACTGAGTCATGTTTGAGCTCACAGACAGTATTTATTTTAGCCTGCATATTCCAGAAGTCTCAAGGTATTCCTAGAGATGATCTGCGCCCAAGTTGTGTCCCCTGGCCCTCCTGCCTGGTGCAGAGGGGACACACACAGAAAGTACCTCTGCACCAGGGAGGAACTCTGGGCTTTCCAGTCCAGAGGGACTTCCTCACTTTCAGCCACTGAGTGTCTCGCTGCTGCTTTTAGTTTCAATTAACGAAGGAACAGTGACCTCGCTGCTTAATTAATGTTACTGTGCTGCATTTTCTTACTTGTGTTCTGAGGGTGACACAGGGACACCTCCAAGGCAGGGGAATAAAACCCGAGACTTCATGTGGGAGGCTGCTTGCCCTGCGTGGAAGTGGGAGCAGCAGGGTTCGTGGACGCAGGGGAGACCAGTTCCCACTCCTGCCTGTCTCTTACACTGGGCTCTGTCAACCTTCCCTGCTCTGTCTGTGTGTGTGAGGGAATTCCCCCCTGCCCTCCTGCTCCTTCATTTGCAGTTAGGGACTGGAGCAGACCCTTTCTGTAGGATGATGTTGGAAAAAGCTGGAGATTCACCTCCTGTCCTTTACTTCTCCAGGTGGTTCTTAAGGAGCCAGTTTTATTTTGGAGCCTTCCTTGTGCTGCACGTACACCGAGCTGAGGGTGTTTGCATTTGTTCCTTCCCACCACAGGGCCATGGGGCTTTGGGGTCATTTGGTTTAATTTTACATCTTACACACGCTGAGGGTTTGGATCAAACACCATTTCCTTTCCCACAGCCAGGACAGGCCTTACAGGCACCGAGTGTGTAGTTCGTGTTACAGCCTTGCTGGTAAAGATCACTCTGGGCCTGAAATTGTACCTTCTGGCCTCAGGGCAGATCTTGGGAGCGCCGAGGATGAGAGGCAGTCTTACCCTTCCCACCCATCCTGTTTTTAGGAGAAGACCTAACCTTTTGCTTTGGCAGGCACAGGGAAAGCAGCGCCGAGCCAGGGCAGACACTGCCAGGAGCCATGGAAGTCGATTCCCGTTTCTGCCGGGATCTAGCAGGAATGGGATTTTGCAAGGATGGAAGGGACAGGGCTGTGGTGGTGTTGAAATGCCCCCATGCTGCTGAGGCAGGGCCCTCCCTCCTCAGCCAGAAGTGCCACAGGTGCCATTTTTACCCTGAGCCCTTTTTTCTCCACAGGTACACCATCAGTTCCTGTTGGGTGTCCGGAACAGCTTTAGCAGAGCATTTAATAAATTCTCCTGCTGTGTGGTGTGTTCATTGTGCTCCCAGCAGACTCCTGGAACTGGCATTCCAGGGGTGGGGTGCAGGACACTCCTGGCAGTGGGTGTCCTGCCCCCAGGGGGGGCTCACATTTCACCCTGAAACTGCTTCAACAGTTTTAGACAGAACCATATTTCTTGGAATTGAGAAAATGGCGGGTACTTTTTATTGAAGAGTTGAGTGGCAGCTGAGAGCAGAGGCGTTTCTCGATCACCAGACAGTTCTGGTGACACCAGGGCACCATCAGGACTCGAGATAGAACGTGAGGCAGGCCCTTGTTCTCCTCAGGGCATCCCTGGTACAGCAGCACTGGGACTGGTGTACTTTTCCCAAGGGAACTGGGGGACACGTGTGAGCAGCAGTCACGGGCTGTGCCCCCGCTGGCCCAGAGCCCAGAATCCAGCCCCATGGCTGGAGCCCTGCCACCCTCCCCACTCCTGTCCCGCCAGAAAGGGAGCTCAGTGCGGAGTAAAGATGTCACACTGCCAGTAACATGGCAAGGGGTGGCACTGGTGTCCCCAGGGAGGCCCCACTGGGATTACAGCTCTACCTTCACCTGGGCTGGACTCCAAGGCAGGAGAGGCAGCAGCCCTGGTAGAAAGCAAGTTACTGTCCATGGAAGGTACACAGTAGGTGTTTGGGTGGTAGACAGAGCCTGAAGTATTGCGTTTGCATCTCTGTGGGGTGTTTTATTCTAAGTTTCTGCTGCTTCCCTCTCCTGGTGTTGCTGGGAGGGCAGTAACAGCCCAGCTGTTTGTGCTTCTGGACACATCCTTGCTGATCATCCCCAGTAATCGCCATTGGAGTGAGACCAGACAGTTCCTTGGTTGATATGAAGGGCTCTGAAAAGCTGTAAATATTTCTGAAGTAGGTCACACAGAAGGATTTTATGTCAATGGCTGAGCTGTACATGTGATTGAAATTTAGCTGTTGTCCAAACAGATCGATGGGGAGCACAGGGGCCAAAAACTTAAACCAAACACCAAACCCAAAGCACAGGTGAAATTGTACCTGCTCCACCCCAGTTCCCAGTTAACTGAGCCACTAAAAGCCTTTTGTACACTGTTGGCAATTTTCTTTATTTTAACATACACCGAGCTAAGAAAAATCTCCATAATTTGAAGAAAAAATAAACCTTTCCTCTCAAAACCCCAACTGGGTCACTCCCCTCTGGGCTGGTTTTGTTCCAGATGGGCATTCCTGTGCATCCACGTGGTTTGGAGGAGGTTAAAAAAATAGTAAATCTCTGGGAGCTAAGCTAGAGCTGAGCCTGTCAGTGTATGAGAAACTACAAGACATCCTTCTTATCCCCACTGTACAGTGACACGAGTGAGGTCTGGGGTTGCTGTAAGGAAAGCTTGCTTTTCCAGGGCATGGTTTTGGGATGAGGTAAGTAACTGCAGGAACAAAGCGGTGATTGAGGCTGGCTTGAGGCTCTCCCTTCCCAAAGGAGGCTTTGTTCCCATGCTGAGTGACTCCTGCAGAGGTAAAACCTTTGGTGTTTCGGGACTTGCTCAGCCTGTGTATAAGAGCAGTTTGTTTTTCTCTCCCCCAGGATGTAGCCATTTCTCCACGGCAGAGGGATGAGGTCATCCAGTGGCTGGCCAAACTCAAGTACCAGTTCCACCTTTACCCAGAAACGCTTGCCCTGGCCATCAGCCTCCTGGACAGGTTTTTAGCTGCAGTAAAGGTAAATATTTGTGGATCCTTAAACTGGAATAGATTCCTACCCCCCACTCAGTTGTTGGTGTGTGCAGTCTGACGGAAACTTCCTTTCCCCCTGGTGCTTTTACCCCTTCCTTGTTCCCACGGGATAGGCTGTCACCTGCTTCTCCAAAGCCTCATCTGGGGTGGGGTCTGAGATAGCAAGAGCCCAGTCTCACCCTGAACCAACTCAGAAGGCAAAGGCAGTGCCCATGAACTATTGTAACATTTACAACCTGAGGCCCAGCCCCCAGAAGTGTTGGGAAACTCTCTGCTCACCTTGATTTCTCCAGTGTATTAACTGCATTCACCTCACTTGCACCACCTGGATTGCCAGGAGCACCTGCTAGCAGGGAACCAGCTGGGAGAAAATGTTTGAGGTTTGGGCCTGGCAAGGGGGCTGGTGCGGGGAAATGGGGAAAAAAAAAAGGGGAGGGAAGAAGATAGAGCCAGAGGCCACTGTTGTTGTGGGAGCAGTTCCCCACCCGCGTGCTCTACAGCCAGGCTGATGGCCTTACAGTTTTGGCTGATGTCCAAGGGGTGTGAAGGAGACAGGGAAGCGCACACAGGTGCAGGCTTCTGTGTGACACCTGTCCCTTCCTGTGGTACTGAACCCACTGCGTATTCCCCAACAGGAGAGTAGAGGAGCCTCTTTGTTTTTAAGGCTATTCCACCATAGAAACTGTCTAAAAAGGGGGTGAAAAACCAGCATTTGGGCTCCCTGCAAGTGAGACCTGCTGTTCCTCTGGCCCTTTGAGTTAGCTGGGCTTGCTTGGGCCATGATTTTGTACCTGCCAAGTGACTGAACAGACTCTGCTCCAGCCTGGAATCCCTGGCCTGGAGCTGTGAGGTCAGACTTTGGGAAGTTCATGTCTTACTGTGTTTGCTCAGTTACATTCTGTGCTTGGCAAATCCCCAGTCTCACCTGCACGTGTCTGATCTCACCACCAGCACACTGGGTAAGCTGTATTCCTTAGGAGAGGGAAGCAGGGGGATGCATTCCCAGCCTGTGTACTTGCACTCCAGTGTGACTGAGTTGGGTAGAACGCAACTGACGTCATTCATTAACCCACCCTTTAAATATTCATAAACATCGATCATGTTTTCATACAAGCCATGGAATTCCTTATATTTAAGGAGATCCCAAAGTAGCTGATTTACTGAAATGCTGAGATGGGAAAGATTTAAGTCCCTCAGCAGCCAATGCCCTCAAGGACAATTTTTCTTTCAGTAAGTTCAGCCAAGGAGTGTGTACAGAAAGCATAGGAATACGAGTCAGGAGCCCTTTGTGTGCTTGAGGCAGTGAGCAGGGATTGGGAAAGGGGCTTAACCTGGATAAGCATCAGGGCTCTGTGCTCCTTGCCCCTGCTCCTCTCCCATAAAGCTCTCATTCCTCTGATGCAGCTCAACTCCTGTGTTTTTTAATCAGGCTCTACTATGTGGGATTTTATTACAAAGAGAACCAGTGCCTTCCCATCCCCAGGAACACAAGTTTGGGATTGCTGGGAGTAGCTGTGACCCACAGCCAGCAGTGTTGGTGTGTGTCACTGCTCAGCACTCGTTAGCCCTCAGCAGGGCCCAGTTCCGGTCCTGCCCTAAGGGAATACACTGTCTTGGACACCTGAGTACACAAGTGCAGGTGTGAGTGGATTTTCAGGATTTTCACTTACCTTTGCTTTCAGCATCTCCAGGTGTGCCAAGGTTTAGGAACAGCCTCTGCCTTTCCCAGCCCCTGTCCACTGTGGAGGAGGGGGCTGTGTCCAGTTGTTGTTACACTGATGGTGGAAGTGAAGCCCCTTGTAAAGGCAGTCACACGCACAGAGCTCACAGACAAACCCCTTTCCCATCCAAATTTCATTTACCTTGCCTAAACCATCTCCCCCCGTGGAAGGGACTGGCTCTCCTCCACTAATTCCTGGGCCACAGTTTTGGGAATTGTAGTGCAAAACAACTGAGTGGTGTTTTTCTGAGTTACACTTCCCTAGGCAAGACACTCCTCCTTCCCATTTCTGCTGCAGTGCCTGAGCCCGAGCTCTTTCCACTCCAGTGCTGCCTGTTCCGATCACAGGGCTGCCAGATCAGATCTCTGCTCGGCCTGATGTCACGGAGCATGGATTTGTGCTTGGCACAGCCTGCCACTGCCAGGGCATAGTTAGAGGTCAGCCTGCTGATCCACAAGGAGACCCTGGGGCTCGGGATGTGCAAGCAGAACGACTCATTTCTGCATCACGCTGACACAGAGACTTCTCTGCTCTTCTATCCTGCAGGCCCGTCCAAAGTACCTCAACTGTATTGCAATCAGCTGCTTCTTCCTCGCTGCAAAGACCATTGAGGAAGATGAGGTAACTGTTCTTCCTACCTTGGCACTATCGGAGTATCTGTCCTTCCAGTCCTGCCACTGCTTGCACACAGTGGCTGACACTTGCCAGGACAGGAATGAAGCGTCTGGTGGGATTTCTGTAACAATCCGTTCTTTTTTTGTGTTGGCTTTTGCAGAGGATTCCAGTACTGAAGGTGTTGGCTCGGGATAGCTTTTGTGGTTGTTCTCCAGCTGAAATTCGCAGAATGGAGAAGATCATCCTGGATAAACTGAACTGGGATCTTCACATGGCAACGCCACTGGATTTCCTTCATATTGTAAGTAAGGGGCTACTGATGGTCTTTCAGGTGCCTGTCAGTGCACATAATGTGTTGAGAAGCACCTCAACAAAAATTCTACCTGTAGAGGACCAAAGACCTTGGGATATGTTTGTAATTCTTCTGTAAAAGTACTTTCTGAATTAAAAAACCTTGACAGAGAAGCCAGGCAGGTCCCACTAGAAGGGCTGCACCAAGCTTTGGTAGGTTCAACATGTTGGGTTTTTCCCCCTGGCATGGAAATTCTTCCAGGGTTAAAATGGAGGATGCTGGTGTGTCTGAGCCATCTCACACAGCATTCCCGAGGTCGGTGCCTCCAGCCTGTGCTTGTCTCCCCGCAGTTCCACGCCGTGGCAGTGTCCAGCAGGCCGCAGCTCCTGGCCCTGCTGCCCACGCTGAGCCCATCACAGCACGTGGCAGCGCTCACCAAGCAGCTGCTGCACTGCATGGCCTGTTTCCAGCTGCTGCAGTTCAAGGGCTCCATGCTGGCACTGGCCATCGTCAGCCTGGAGCTGGAGAAGCTGCTCCCCGACTGGCTGGCCCTCATCATCGAGCTGCTCCAGAAGGCACAGGTGAGGGACAGGGAGGGAGCAAGGACACATCCTGCTCAATGCTCCAGCCAGCCAGGGCTTTGGGATCCCTGGCTGCCAATGGCTGCCTGCTCATACACTTATGTGGGGATGGCTGGGCTTCAGCCTGGAGAGACAGTGCTCCATCCTGACCACATCCAGGGGGTGACAGAGGTGGGAGCTGTGTGCCTTCGTGTACACAGGGTCCTGCTGCACCAAGGAGAAAACATACCAGGGCAAAATTCCTAGTTAGTGGCTGGCATTCATTCCCAGCATACTGACAAGTACTGGAAATGCTCTGGCAGTGAAACCCTTTAGTATCTTTTAAGCTTTTTCCTCACCACTATTCCCATGAGGTGTAAGAAGGAGCAGGTGAGCTGTATCCCAGAAAGTCATCGTGGTAGGGGTGCTGTATCACTTCCTCCTCCTGCATCCAGCATGTCAGTGGAAGTGAGGTGCACGGCTGGGTGGTGCTGTTGGAGCCCTTGCCCTGTCCTCACCATGGCAGTGATCCCACAAGGCCGGTACCTTTGCTTATCTTCCCCCTCCAGATGGATAGCTCGCAGCTGATCCACTGTCGGGAGCTCGTGGCACATCACCTTTCCACTGT
>VZRE01013879.1:189304-199574 GCA_013396775.1 Cephalopterus ornatus
AGCCTTCTCTGCTGCCCAACTCTGTATATGTCTACAGTCCCCTCCAGCAGACCCTGGTGACCTGTAACAGAGGAGCGTTCCACCACCAGCCCTCCTCTGTCCCAGGGCCGGGTCTCTCCAAGGACAACGGCCGGCCAGAAGCGCCAGTCACAGGTACAGCCGCGCTCTACCAGCGCCGTCCCGCCCCCGCCGGCGGCTGCAAACAGGCCTCCACCAAGCGCAAGGTGGAAGAGATGGAAGTGGACGACTTCTACGACGGGATCAAGCGTCTCTACAACGAGGACCTCGCCCCGGAGGTCATGGCCCTGGAGAACATGGGCTCTGTTTGCGGTGCCGACGTCTCGCGGCAGGAGGGCAGCGTGTCCCCTTGCCCGCCCCTGCAGCCGGTGTCTGTCATGTAGTTGCGAGTGCCACCACCCGCTCCAGGAGCCCCCCTGGACCCGGCAGCCCGTGGCCTCGGTGGGGGGAGAAGGGGCCATACCTTGTCAGGCTGAACTGAAGGGAGCCAAAAAAAAAAAAAAAAACCCCAGGAAAAAAAATCCCAACCCCTTTATGAATTTTTTTCTTGTGCGGCTAATTATAGTTCCACTATTTAAGCACTTAAAAACACAAAAAAGTATAAAAATCTAAAAAAAGACCCAAAAACCAACCAAAAAAAAGAGTAGCAAAAACCTGTTCCTTTCTAGTGTTGTCAGTTCCACTGTTTTTCTGCTCCTATGTGTTGTAGCCCATCCTCCTCGTCTGAGAGCTCACATCAACCCTGCAGAGCTGTTCCAGGTTTCCCAGCCAACTAACACCTCTCTGATCCCATTCCTCCCTGTTCTTTGCTCCCTTTCTGCTTGCTCCTCTTTTTAATTCTCAGCCAGTCTCGTGCTTGATGTTCTCTCCTGTCCCACAGCTTTTTCTTTTGCCCTTGTAAACAGAAAACCTCTTTTCTTTTGTTAATACTTGGGTGTTAAAATGTGATAATACTGCAAAACTGGATTTAAACAAAAGGTTAAGCAGGAAAAAAACCCAAACCAATTCTTGCAAGCTGCTCCACACTTCAGTAATGCTCACAGGAGTGTGAAGGTGCACTGGAAGAACACCAGGGCAGCTGGCCCCGGTGCTCTGCCTCACAGAGACTTCTCCAGTTCCACTGGTTTGCCTCTCCCAATACAGAAAGCAGTTACTGCATTTTCTAGCACTAGAACAAAAATGGTATTTTTTTCTTGTTTGCACTGAGAAATGTTGCACTCAGTGTAAATTTTCACCAATGCTTTACTCTCTCCATGAAGTGTAAACCTTGAATTGTGCAGAGCCTGGTTTTGCCCACACTTTTCCCAGCACTGCTGGGTGAGGTGCAGGGGTAGCTGTGGGCGCCTGAGGTTTGGAATGTGTGTCCCTGTCAGTCACAAAACCAAAACAAAAGACCCTGATCCTTGAGTTTTGTGTTCCTGTAACTTCTAACCAAGAGTCAGACCTTTAAATCCGTCTTGTCCCTGTGACACCCCTGTTCTCAGAACGCCCTGTCCCGACTGTATGCTCTCTCCACAGCCCTGAGGAAGGTATCGTATCCGGAGCCATTGTACTGATGAAAGCCTTCTGGTAGCAATAAAGAAAGTTGTCCTGGATTCCCAGTCTGGTGTTGTGCTTTTCACCCAAGACCTGGATCCGTTTTACCCAGATGCTGCCAGGGAGCTGCTCCGTGCCAGACCCCTGACATAGTGCCTTCAAGGGGTGCTGGGCAGCCCCCTGGGGTGCCAGGGGAGTCACCCAACATGAACTCGTTGCATCCAGCAGTTCTGGCTTTAGCCCCAGCTCTGGTGCTCCTCACTCCTGGCTGTTCCCTTTCCAGGCTGAGTGCATGGCTGGAACACTGCTCCATCTCCTGTCCTGGAGCCGATCCTGCCCCATGCTTTCCAAGGTGCCATCTTCTTGTCATGCACAGACCACCACAAGAGCCTTCCCACAGGTTCCAACTCTTCCTGCCTGTGTCCTGAGAAAGCCCTCCCCAGGCTGTATTTCTCAGAGGGGTGTGTGTCTTCCTTCCCTTCCAGCCCTTCCTGCCATCCTTAAGCTATTTCCAAACCCTGACCTTCTCATCCAGCGGCTCAGTTTTCTGCAGCCAGGCTGCTGTGCAGTCCTGGGGTGTCAAGCAGCACAGCCCCAGCAAGGCACCCTGTCACTGCAGGGGAGCCCCAGCTGCGGTGCTCTCTGCTTCCAGCTCACCACATGTTGCACATCTTTTCCAGTTAAATTTTACACTGGCTTCTCCCCCTCCACACGCTCCTCCTTCCCTCCCAAGCTTGGAGGGCACATTCCCCCTTGCTCCACTTACACATCAGCACACAGGCACTCGTGAGGATCACAGCCCAATCCCACCACAGGGTCACCACCCAAAACCCTTCCCAGCCTCCCTGTGCTGCCCGGAGCTGCACAAGCTGCAGCACTGACTTGGCAAGCTTCTGGGAGGCAAAGTCCTGCAGAGGCAGGACTTGGTGTCGCTCACTGCCAAGGGAGTGCTTTCCTGCTCCCAGCCCCAATCACAGGCATCCCCCAGCCTCAGTGGGTTGCAGAGAGAGACAACACACTTTATTTTGCTGGCGCTGTGCACAAACCCACACCAATGATCTCGTGCCAGGCAACTCCAAGAAAAAAGGCTCTGACACAAACCCTGTCCCCGGTCCGTGTGACCCACCCCTGCAGTGTCCTGCTGTCCTGGCACAGGCCCTGGACACCTGTGTGCAGTTCCCTGGCTGTGCTGCCTGCACTGGTGTATGCATTTACAGTGCTCCGTGGCTAACAAGGTGACCTTCAGCCTCAGCCTTACCTTGGAAAATGAGTCATCCCAGCAAGATCAGCTCCCCCATGTAGCAGGTCCAGCTGATTTGGAAACAACCCACATGGCCAGAGAGAAAAGCCATTTCCCACTTCCCATACTTCCTCCCCAAAAAACCCCCTGGCAAAAACGTCTCCTCCAAGCTGCCCCCACATCCCCTTCAGTAGCTGACTTGTACGCAGCTCTCACTGTCAGAACACAGGGCTGGCTGGCTTGGAGTGCTGCCAGGGCTCCACTTCCCACAGGAAAACATTCCCCGATGCACCCTTGACTCCTCATTTTCCTGTGACCTTCTCACAAGCTTCACATCATCCCAGTACTCCCCACCACAGACCTGCCCAGGGTCTGCCTGCTCCAGCGGGGCCTGGAGCAGCAAGGGCAGGAGTCCAGCCCAGCACACAGGGCAGGTGAATGGTTGGCTGGAGAGGAAACCAATTCCCAGTTGCAGGCTCAGCTCCCTGCTGGCCTCTCTCCCTGGTGAGCAGTGGGATAACACCACTGCATTCACAAACCCCAGCATGTTACTGTTCAGTCCCCAAGCCCGGGGAGCTCCCCCAGGGCACAGCTGGGACATCCCAGCAGAGCACTGCTGCTCATTTCCATTGCCTTTAGCCGTAACCCCGGCTCACCCTCCCCTGCTGTGCTGCTCCCTGCAGCACCCCAGCTTCCCTCAGCCCCCTGAGGGTTTGCTCTGAGGACACAAGAGCACAGATCCCCTCCAGCAGCCACATGAAGGGGTTAAGTCCAAAGCATGATTTGTTACTCAGGCACCCACTCCCTCCCATGGAAGAAGTGGCTTTCCCAGCTCTGCTGCGGACACCTGGTGACAAATAACTTCTCTGAGCTGTCCTCAACAGGTTTCACACTGCCATCCTCTCCCCATACTGGCACCTCTTCCCCAACAGCTGCAGCCACGGAGGAAGCAGTCCAAAGGCACAACTGGCACGCCCTCCCCAGCCCCAGGGTGTGGGGAAGCCTCCACCACCCTCTGCAGCCCAGTCTCACTGTGGGTGTTGCCAAGGCCTTCTGCTCCCTTCCCTCTGCCCCGGTATCCACCACCACTGGATTATGGCTGTCAGATGTTTCATCCTGTTTTCCCTGTGGATCTCTTCTCCCTCAGTTTGCCTTTAAAAAAAACCTCCCACCAATCAACCCCAAAACCTTCCGCTGACACCATTTGCCTCAACAACCAGAGGCAACAAATTCCAGAAGTTTACTACCTGCTCCTTAAAAGTTACTCCTCCGGTCTAGTTGTGACGATTTGCTGACTTAGCAGGTCGGCACCCACCGCCATCATAACCTGGAGAGCTCTGCAACAGGAGTCACAAATAAATCTGGGCTGCAAGGGACCTCTAGAGGACACGTGCTGCCACCTCCCGCTCACAGCGGGGCTGATCCTCCCTCACCTCTGCCTATCCCTGGCCAAACTGAGCCATCTCACCTGGCAGCTGCTGCTCCATCCCATTTACCATTAGTGCCCTTCTCTAACTCCACTATGTCCTTCTGGAGACACGAAGTCCAGAGCTGCAGACAGGACTCAAGGCACCAGCACAGCAAAACTCTAATAGAGCTGCAAAATAAAGGCAGTCTGTGTTAAGCGTTGGTATTTGGTTTGTGCTTCTCTTTAGATTAAGCTTTAAAAGAATTCCCATCAGGAGTTTAGAAGTCAATGGGGAAAAAAGGGTTTTACCGCTCCTCTAACCTTCTTGCCACAGCAGCACTACAGGCGGGTGACCCAGAGCTGAGCCCCTGCAGCGGATGAACCACCACCTCCTCCAGTGCAGCCTGGCACCTGCCAAGGGCAGAAGAAATGCCCCAGAAACTGTGGTTTCGAGAGCAACTTGCAGACTCCTCCTCCCACATAAAGCCATACTACAGTTGTTAAATACAACAAAAAAGTCCAAGGAATGAGAGAAATGTAACTGTTGCAGAACTGCACGGCTTCCTAGCTCTGGCCATCTCGAGGGAGGCACTGCTGGCTGGAAAGCAGGTACCACCTGAGAGCCCTGCAGGCTCTGGGTTTGGTACTAATGCAAATGCTGTCCCCAAGCTACATCTGTGCAAATATTGATAGCCCTGCGGTCTGAGCAATGGTCAAGCAGGTCCAGTTACACACCAGGCAAACCAGCACAGCACACACACAACGCCAAACACTTCATAACCTTTCTGACTGCATCTATAAAGTCACTTGGTTGGTTGCAAAGATTTCCAGGACGAGCAGTTTTCCCTCCACCCGGCTGGAGGGAGCTGACTCCTGTCACTGGAAAGGGCTGCTAAATATTGTGCTTCTGAAAAAAAAAACCCAGCAGATTTCAGCAGAGCCTCTCAGCAGCCTGCACGTCACACAGGGCAGAGGCCAAACCTCGACCATTTCCCCGTTAAAGGAGGGGAATTCCTTGATTAAGGTTCACAAATGCAAAGAGTCAGTCACTAGTATTTGGTTAAAAATAGAAGTTCATCACTCCACAGGAAAAAACATCCCAAGAGGTTCAGGCTGCCTCCTTCCCTCTGTGCCAAAACTAGCTGGAGATCACTGCACAGCACACTTAACAGGTTTTGTTTTTACCTTCAAACAATCCTTTGGCACTTCTCAAGCTTTTTGACTGAATTCAATTCCAAAGTAAACATGGTACAAAGTTTAACAACTTGCCCACATTCAGGACTGCTAAAAAAATAATTGCTAATTAGGCTTCATGAAAACAAAGTGAAGCCCTCGACCTAAGTACAAGTCAGTGCAGTTCGGCTGTACAAGAAAATCCTCCTTTGCTACATCAGCCAGAAAATAAGGCCTTGGCTGTCAAGAACAGGCTCCATCAGCACCACAGGGCACAGCATCCACCACCCCACTTGACACAGTGACACACTGAGAACATTCCCGGGTCCACAGACCGACTTCCAGCCATGCCAGAGGAGCACAGGATGCCCCTGGGACGAAGCTGTGGTGTCCAAAGCAGCCAGACTTGAGGCAGAACTGAAACCCTCCAGCTACGCACACTCACCTCCAGTCTGTCACTATTTGTCATCAGCAATGTGTGCACATTACGGCAAAAGGTGAGAAAATGCGGAGGGAGGAAAGAAATCCAACTAACCCAGTGCAGTGTGTGCCATTCTGGCCGTTACCTCTGGCAGCCTGGGAAGCCTGGACGCTGTCGGAGCCGCGCCGGGAGTGCCAGATCCCGCACAGACACACAGCACAGCGCACGGGAGGGAACAAGAGGGAAGGAGAGGAGGGCGGACGAGATGGAGGAATGAGATGGCTCTTCTCCTGGCAGGGCTGCCCGTAGCCGCAGGCTCTTCCAGTGCCCTACAGCCCACGGGAGAGGGGGTGTGGGGGCTTTGGCAAGGTGACGGTTACATAAAGAAGAAGCTACAGAAAAAGAGAGAAAACAGAAGAGAAAAGAAACAGAGGTTCAGAATTGAAATGAAGGGGTGAGAGAGGGGGGGAATAAAGGAGGAACAACATTTTAATGTAAGCCATAAAGGAGGGAGTGGGCTGGGGAGGTGCCACGCACACCAACTCCACCGGGGAGGCCTGAGCTCCCCGAGACACCGGCTGAGGTGGGGAACACCCGCACAACACCACGAGAAGTGACTGACAAACACCAGCACGAGCCCACAGAGAACCTCAGAGGCACACAACGACCTGCTGCGAAGGCAGAGGGCGACAGGTGACCCTCCTGTCACACCGTTACAGGACGGCACAGCAAATGTCACAAAGGCCACGCAAAGACCAAAGCTTTGGGTAAAAATATATTTCCTCTCCCCACTTCAAGTGTTGGCACTATTTGGATCTGCAACCTCAAGCATATACAAGAAATAACTTGAGCTTATGCTCTAAGGTTATTATTCCATCTGTAATTCCAAAACTGAAATACTTTCACATCAAATAAAGTGACAATATCTAACAGATGCATACATATCACTTGCATTAACACTGTATGTTGGTTACACAATTATTTAGTTACAAACACGGGTTATTTTCCAATAGCAAGGTAATAAAGTCCTACATCTATGGTTTAAGGCAATCAGGATATTAAAAATGTATACAAATACAAGATTTCTACCGCTGTTCACAGCTTTATTTTCCGTGAATTAAAAAAACCCCTTCATATTTGTACAGCTCCTTGCTGGATATCACACACTGCAAATGCAACCTGGGCCCTGGGAGAAGGGACACACCCCCCCCTTCCAACACCTCTGAAGGGCAAAAGGAACTGGAGCCAAATGGACAGATCTGATGTGATCACACACAAAAAGACACTTCCATCCGCACTTGGATGGTTTAGGAGAAGCAGAACAAGAGCTGCCCAGGGAAACACCGCTCATGTTAAACACAGACATGTTTCCAGAGAGACACCGACCTCCCTGGTGGGATTTCAGGCTGGCTGTGACAAGGAGGAGCGTAGGGTGGGTGCCAGGCACTACTTTCCCTGCTCCCAGAGAGCCACGTGCCACAGGAGATGCAAGACAATGCATTTAATGACCATGAGCTCAAAGGAATCCTTCCCACTTAATTGGCCTCCCCCCAGAAAGGGACTGTGCAAGCCCTGGATGGTTCTGGGGGAGCAAACCCTCATCCGCCTCCTCCCTTTTGTCTGCCTGCCAGACCCAGGGGTGCCCAATCTGCACAGAGCAGTCACAGCCCCCTTCAGCGACCTGACTGTGTTTTTCCACCCCGGGGGTTTGTTTCATGCCCCGGGAACACCACCATCCCAGAAACCGCATGTTTCAGCGTGCTTGCCTGCTCCTTTACGTGAGACTGAGGTTTGAAATGCAGTCAGGAGCATGCAGCATCATCAGCTCCTTACCATGGCTGTCTAATCATGTTCAGTGCTGCAGGGCCTCCCAAGCGAGGCTTTGCCCAACCATGTGTCCAGCTTCTGGCATGCAGGGAAGCTGCCCAGGGTTGCTCTAGGCATCCAACAGGAGCTGGATGTTGTGCTCCCTACAGCTTCTTTACAACAGCTCAGCAAAAGCAGCCGGATGATAGTTTTAGGGGGTTTTAGCCATGCCACTTGTAAGGAAGTGGACTTAATCTCCCCAGAAAAGCACGACTGGTTTCCTGTCAGGAGCGAGGCAGGAAGAGGAGTCTCTTGCTGCTGTACTTACATGCAAAGGTGAAAGCACATCCAGCCAGCCCTGAGTGTATCACTCACTCCGTGCACACAGGGCCTACTGTGAGAAAAGGCATTAAAAAGAGAAGCAAGAAGTGCAGCAGTGACAAGCTAAACGTGGCTCAGGGGTTTAAGGTGAAAAAAAAAAGTCATTATCATCTCCTGTGGTGAAAACCAAAACAATACCTTGGACATCTGCAAGCTTGTGGTTTATTCCCAGTTACTCCAACACAGCTTGCTTTTTGCTGGAGAAAGAAACTCAACCAAAAAGTCATTAATGCACTTGGCCACCGCTTTCTGTCAAAAAGCAAAAGCTCAACTCAGCTGATTTCCCCTGCTAAACATCCCTTGAAGGGCTGTTAAATGAAGCAGTACAAATAAATGTTAAAATTAAGTTTTCAACTTGGCACAAAACACTGGTAATTAAAAAGAGGACATGCACAGAGACAGCTGAAGCAAAGCATATTGCCACGAGCACTCGGTGATGGGCATGTGATGTGACTGTAAAAAACTCATGCAAACAACCCAAACTTCTTCCTTCATAACTCAAGATTTTAAAGCTTTGCCAGAAAGGTTTTTAAAGGCTTGCCAGAAGCCACAAGAACCAGAATTTCATTCTTCCAAACAACCCTGCAGCAAAGCTACTTTACTTGGCAAAAAGTGCACTGTTGGCAAGAGCAGGAGGTCAAAAAAAAAAAAGATAAAAGGGTCAACTGTTTTATTTCCAGCTTCTTTATCCACTTTTCTGTTCTGTCCAAGACACAGCCTTTAGATATCCTCTTCCCAAAGCCATGTTCAAGCAGTGAGGGTTAAAAGCAGGACAACCCATAAGCTAACCCCCCCCAGCACACTTCTCAACAGCAACACTTGAGGAAGAAGAAAAAAGAAGTGATAATTCTGCCTTTTTTTTCCCCTGGAGAAATTCCATCCAGAAACAAAGAGCTGCAGCATGTGAGACTCAGGTGGGAAAAGTTATGTGCAGGAGTGCTTTAAAGAAGGGAAAGGAGACTTCCCAGCCAGGAGCAGAGCAAGTGCTGGCCGTGCATCAGCAGCAGAGAAGGGAACCCAGGAGTCATAGGATAAGCCCGGCTCGCCACTTCTTGGGAAGGAAGGGAAAGACTCTATGCCACTGCTTTTGGACAGAAAACATGCATTAAACAGACCCTCTTGCACCCTGCACTGGCCCAGAGCAAGGCCTGGCTTATCCTACATGTCCTTGGCATGCTCAAGGGACACCTGAGCGGGACACTGCCCCTGGTGCAGGCAGGCTGGTGGGGAGCACACACTGTCTCCGGGTACCTTCTCTCCCTTGACCTGGAACTGTGGATCTCACAGCCGTGCAAGTCTGCATTTAACTGTGCAGGAACGCTCCTGGAGGCTCTAAGAGGATGCTGAAGGCTCTGTGTCCCCCCTGCCCAGGCATTTGGTTCCACAAGGGCTGCTAACCCGTTAGAAACCAGGTAGGATTTTAAGGGAGGTTCCAAAGGTTTTGGGCAAGTACTGCAGGGACAGCAGTGCTGGGAATGCTCCTGCCCCCGGGCACCCACAGTGGCTGAGAAAACACAGCACAGGACAACAGACCCGAGCCATGGACAGGCCAGACAACACAAACAGCAACTAATACACGTTATCATGCAAATGTCACGGCATGCAAGGTCAGTTACACTTGGTTATCTACACACACCCCCTCCCTCTCCCCAGCAGCTACTGCTGGAACACATCAGCTACTCCAGGAATACGGGCCAGGCTAAACTCCAGGTTTAGCCACACCCTGGACTGGCTGCGACATTCCTACAGCAGCGATTCCCCGGGGGCTGGTTTCTGCCGATCCAGGGGCTCCCTCAGCACAGGTTTTTGCAGCACTGAGGACACCTGAGCCAGTCAACGCTGCTCACCTGAGCTGCTCACACCCAGCCCTGACTCTTGGTTAAACTGGGGGCCAAAACTGATTGACAGCTGATGGTTTTGGTGACAAAAACACACAGTATCATTACCTTGTCCCTCCACCCACCCCTGAACTTCCAGTTGCATACAGTCCTGTATGCAATCCCTCTTCCTTCTTGTTCCCCCTATGTTATTAGATGAGTTAATAGTTATTCATGTTAAAAAATTAAAAAAAAAAAAAAACAACAAAAAAGAAAAAGAAAACAGATGGCAGAGACACATTACTGCAAAAGCAGGTGAATGCAGGAACATCCTTGGCTCGACAGGCTTTATGTGAAGCTTGCACTGCAAGTTAAAAAAAGAACAAAAAACAAAAAAGTTAGCACTAATTGAACTCAAAATGAAAAAAAAAAATAAATAAAAGAAAGCCAGGAGAGCCGACACCAGCAAC